>JBBJLR010146919.1:0-15673 GCA_037577145.1 Brachypetersius gabonensis
TTGGCTTGCTCATCAGAGGCATTTCATTCACACACATTCATACACACAATTTATTTCATTTTGTGAAGCTGCTTTGCAACAATGACCATTGTTAAAAGCGCTATATAAATAAAATTGAATTGAACTGAATTGAACTTCAAGAACCCCAATTTTTGATAGGACTTTTTCAGCTCAGGGCATATAAAGTGGCCCCTTCTAGTCATGTGTGACCACAATATAGCACGCAGTGTGAACAATGTGAAATTCTTTCTCTGCATTTAAACCGTTCACCAAGTGAAGCACTGATGCAACAGCTGGGGAGCAGTATGTGGAGACGGTTATCTCTTCTGAAGATTGCTGTCTGCAAAATTATTTCTATTAAATTATATTATGCTCAGGTTGCCTTGAGCTTGTGGCCACTCAATGGACAAGCCTGGATTTTTACTGCATCAAGTTCCCTAATGTCTACCATGTATGTATGCACCTATTATGCCCAGCACTAAGTGATGTTTGTTTATGTGAACTCAGGCTACTTTGGTCTTCAGTTGAAACTACAAACAAAAAAAATCACTCAGTTTAATGAATTCCTCCTTGTTTCTCCCAGGATACAGTAATCAAGCAATATCTCACAACCACTGTGTCAGTTGCAATTTTCAGAATTACCATTTTGTAAAGAGTTTGCTAAGGTAGAATTACAGAGAAAGGCACTATGACGTTGCTTGCTATTGAGAACTGGCAGTTTGAAAGAATGCCTCACCCAATATAAGTTTACAAAGCTAATATTTGATGACAATATTAGAAACCTGTAAGCATGAGCGTGTTTTAATTCCGTGTTAGCAACATTAGCAAACTATGTAATTATGTAATTTATGTAAGTACAAAGTGTTTTGTCCCTTTTGATCAGAAATTACAAGTTAATACAGGTTAATAAACTATTATATCCCTACCCCGCTATGAAAGTGATGGGATCTCCTTGGTTTAAAAAATGAGTATTTGAAGGCACTACTCGACCAAGTATGACTACCTTAATGGCAGTCTGAATGCGTGATATTCAGCTAATCTGATGCCAAAAGCGAGTGATTTTAATTATACCTTAGCCCAATGATAGTCACAGCTACTGGTGAGAACAAGTGTCCCTCTAAAAAATATCAGCTAGCCCTAAAGCTTATGTTTGCTCACTTATTTTTCTTGAATAACTGAAATTAAACACTGCAATCTCTCTAGCCGTAGCATGAATCAATAGTGACTTACTCCTTAACTCTGTGAGGAATGCCAAAGCTTCCTGATCGCTGTGTGCACAGAGTTACAGATAGCTTGCTAGTAAGGTTTGCTAGGAAGGAGAACTTCAGTCTAAATTGCCAGTGGTGAATGACAGCTTAAATAATTCCATTGGCGTATTGTCATTGCTCTCTGCTTCGTATTATTAAGAAATGATATAAAAAATGCTAACATTGCCTATACTGAATATCAGTGTCCTCATGACTCAAAATAAAACTTCTTTCATTGCCCCATGGTCCAGTTCTGATGGCCACATGCCAGTGTGCATGAGCAGTCTGACCAGTCTGCACCTACACAGCCTTATATGCAGCAAGCTGTGGTGCAATTGGTGTTCTGACACCTTTCTATCATGACCAGAATTAATTTTTTTAGCAATTCTACTGTGGCTTAGCCTTCAATGAACCTCGGGTGCCATTGACCCCGTTGCTGGTTCATTGTTTGATAAATAATGACAGTTAATTAATAGATAATTATCAGTTTTCGACCTGCCGTTTTGGAGATGGTTTGACCCAGTCATTTAGCCATCACAGTTTGTCAAAGTCACTCAGATGCATGTATGGGGGGCCCTAGACAGTAATCACATTGCATTGTATGTATTATACAGAATTTATTGATCAGGTCAAAATGCTGATCCATGACCAGTTATATAGATGACAATTGTTCCTCTAGCACTTTTACTTCTGCTCGCTTTTTGAAAACATGTCTCATGGTCAGTATTGACAGACGCTGATGCTGTAATTCATTGAAATGCTGAATTCATGAATAATGCGATTCCACAGCAGCAGTCAACAAGTCTTTTTCTTATGAATAATACACTAAGCCCCTGAACGTCCCCAGTGAAAGGGTTGTAAATACTTGATGAATTGTTCAGGAGAACAGGATTTCCACCAGCATCATGGAGATTTTAACCAAAGAATAAAAGGTAGAACCTGACAGTTTTAGCTGCCTGCAATAAAGAAAGCACCAAAAATGTGGAATTCCAGTAACCATTCTAAAAGTTACTGCCCATGACATGTCAGGCCATTACCAGCCACTGATGCACAGCAAGCCACAGTGGTGACTGATTTTGAGATTCAAGGGATTGAGCCAATAATTAGCTGATGTGGATTGTATTTTTGAAGCCCATGGGCAAGAGAATGCGTTAGACCAGGGGTCTCAAACCTGTCCAGAAAGGGCCGCTGTGGGTGCAGGTTTTCATTCCAACCAAAAAGAAGCCACACCTGAGTAACTGAAAACCAAGACCAACTGATTACAGAGGTGAAATCAGACGTGCCTCTTGCTTGGTTGGAACGAAAACCTGTACCCACAGCGGCCCTTTCTGGACAGGTTTGAGACCCCTGCATTAGACTGTCAGCATGCTAATGTTAAAAGGCTGTAGTATTAGTTAAAATACACCAACAAATAGAAATAACATAAATGCATCATTAATTAAAAAAACAATTACTTGTAACCCAAATAATCTACAGGAACCAATAAAATGTTTGCAATGCTGTTCTTATTATCATTTAAGACAAACAATAATAAGAACAATAAAACCAGACTGGGACTTCCTTAGATCAGTGGCAGACCCAGGTTTTGAACTGGGATGGAACCAGTAAAAGTCTGTAGGAGCCATCAGAACCTGCAATGCTCAGGTCAGAGCATTGGTGAGCCACAGGAAAAGCTCAAAGAGTGCAGGGATGAAAGCTCCATTTATCCAATAAATAAAAATAGTAAACATAACTAAAGAATCCAGATGTACTGTTATTGGGGCATTAGAGTACCGTTTCTCTGAGGTGGACACCTGCACAAGCCTGGTTAAAGTCATGGACAAGGGATTTGTCCATAATATCCATGCCAGTCAATCAACAGTGTTCTTCTGAACCATAGCTCTCCCAGTCCATTAGTATTTGACAATGCCCCTCTCGACTGAGAGCACTCCTATCCCCTTCTCCCAGTCAAGGTACATGGGACATTCAAAGGAAGATATTTTTACAGTGTTCAAGGGGCATGTCACAAACAACCCATTTAGAGCCTCAGGTTTGATATTCTTGATGTCTGGCCTGAAGGACAATGTGAAGTCGAATAACACCCAGAAAGCCTGATACGGGGTAGTAATTTGGTGGACTGAATGTATTCCAAGTTTTAGTGATGAGTCTAAAAGACGAATGGATGCACGCAATTGCCTGTTTCATAGTTGCGCTCAACTGGAGATTGTTGGGAGTAGAAGGCATGAGGCTGAATCTTACCATCTATAGAGGCTTGCTGAGACAGCACCGCCCCAGCTCTAATGTCCAAAGTGTCAACAATGAAGGGGAGATCAGGGACAAGAAGACCCAAAATAGGGGCCATGGTGAACTTTTCTATATGATTCTTGATTAAGAAGAAAGCAGGGATAGAGGCTCGTCTATCTAAAAAATAAAAATAGAAAAAACAGAAAAGTAAAAATGAAAAAAAAAAAAGAAAAGGAAAGAAATACAGAGTAAAAGGAAGAAGGTGTCACGGCGCCGACTCTCTTCCAAATAAGAGCCGGCAGGCATGCTTGTTTCCATTTCTTTTTTGTTTCTTTTTATTCACAGTAAATGCAGAAGGAACAGTACACAACCTCCACCCAGTGTGATGGTTGACCGATGACCCAGGTCGACCTAAACTGAACTTAAATACAAAACCCCCTACTAGTTACACCAATCACCCAAGTCCACGTGAACACAACAATATAACACAGGTGATACAATCCACAGATGACTTGAACACAAAGACAACCCCGGTTCGGCCTCTAGTGGCCGTCTGACATCACAGAAGGGTAAAAAGGAAAAGAGGGAAGAAAAGAATAAGCCTAATAGAAAGAGGCAACAGTGCAATAATTCTTTAGTTAGAGAAATAAGAGATATAGTGAAAGGTGACTAAGAATAAAAATGAATGAACATAAAAGGTGGTGGGTGTAATAAACAAAGGGAATAGGGTGCAGTGAGGGTCAGTATGAATGAAGAATGGGAGAAAAGAGAAGTGAGGACCAGAGGGATTAGGGAGTAGGGCTGGAGTGTAAGAGCAGATTGAAGGAGATTGAAGAGGTTAGACGTGGATGCGAGTGGATGGAAAGCCAAGGTAAAATTGAAATGAAAAGTACAGTAAAACAACAAAATAGTGAAGAGTGTAGCAACAGAGTGCAAAAAGGGAAGGGAGGAATAACAACAGCGAGGAGACAAGCAGGAAATATCGAGAAGCTTAAGAAACAACTAGGAAAATGAGGAAACAGTATAGGAAGTCTGAACTTATGACTGAGCAAAATGTGAGATGTGACTGGAACTCAAATAGTACAGAAGAACTACCTCACCCTGACAATAGCCAGAGATATTGTTATAAGGACATGGCAGAGGCTTATGTGCCTCAATGTGTTATAAACTATATATTACTATGTATAATAACATTAAAATAACATTTATGAAAATAGCCCTACCTCAACAAGGCTAAAAGACGTGGCGACAAACTCCAGAATCAATGGGCCACCTGACTCCACCCACATATGTTGTAGCATTACCACTGACTTTTACTTTAATCTATAGCTGATTGGCATCTGTACTAATCCAAATAAACAGTTTTTAAGTATTTCTCTAAAATATTTATATATCTACACAGATTGTTTTGTAAACCAAAAACTGAAATGCTATGCCAACCAGTCCACCATTTGTAAACATACACCATTTTTATATACTATGTAAAAATACAGTCTTTACGCTTTAACACGATGATGGCTTACTGAACAATATTTGGAAAACATTGCAATTTTACAGGCAGAATTATGGATCATTTAAAAAAGTGACCTGTCATAAACCTTTTCTTCTTAGAGAAAGGCAGTCATTATATAAAGAACCAGAAGTTAACAAAGTAGTCAAAGTTGATATCTTGTTTACATCACAACAAAGAAGAATGGCAATAATTCAACATTATGAGATGGCTTTATCCTCTCAAGGATTGCAGGTTGCATAACCCCTGCTACAGGTTGCCAAGGGAGCTTCTGGACCAAAATGCACCGATCAGGCTAATTAGGTAGCAAATTAGTGAGTTAAAATAATGAGTCAAAATGGCCCCTGCTAAGATGGAAAGAAGGGCAAAAGAGACAGCATGGAATTAAGCGTGTGGACCTAAGAATATTTATAACATACTTACCAGATATAAAGGCTCTTCCCATGTCACTCATCTCAAGCAGGCATGCTGTGCTCTTGGGAGGTAACTCTGGATAATATAATCAACACCACCTGAAACAAGGACAGGGCGATAGAAAGATTACTGCACTGACATTGAGCATCTACCTTGAATTCAACTGGGTTTTTTACGTTACAACACAGAGTTAACTGCATAACACATGGTCTCATTGGGAGACTGTTAATTGATAAGACATGGAGTGAGGAGAAAGGAAGGGGAGCCGTGAAATGTGAGTAAATAATTATTAAAAAACAACATTTTCCGGTCCACCAAGGCTTATTGCTGCCTGGCTGGCTTTTAAATGCTGAGCTATATGAGTGCCGCTTATCTAACAGCCCAGTATAATAGAAGACATCATGATGGAATGATGTGATAATAAAAACAAGGCACTTTCAATCTGCATGTCACAACAGTAGTATCTTGCTTCTTCAATATTTCATTCTTCAGCTGCCACGATTACAGGATGAGGAGTGGAATGAGATTAAAAATTTACAATATTATGACATTTTTTGAACTTTTGGGTTTTCTAGTTTGTCTTGACTGCTGCTTGGCAGCATTCCAGAAATCTATGCATCTGTGGCACAAAATTCATGGTTAAATGAATAATTTGAGGAAAATTCCCCTCCTCATCCCAAATGTAGTTTACTAGCAAGTCATGTGTGATGTCTGAAGTTTGCTGCTGTGTTCCACCAGCTAGCAAGCATTCAGATGTAGTGTCCAGGGATGGCAAAGATAGCTTGCTAAATGATTCACACCACAGCTTGAAGCTCAGCTGCAGTACTTGCTCTGATAAAATCCTCGTCTGTTGCCCTTTTCTTTCAGATTCAGATTTAATTGTGTTTTTAAAGCAGAACCTTCAGCAGGTGCACTGCACAGTGCTTGGTAAAGTCTTTTGGATAAAACAATTAGCAGCAAACCGACAAAAACAACAACAAAGTGGATTTTTTTCCCCACCGTGTTACAGGAATTTAAAAGTTACATTAACTAAAGTGAGAATGAAAGGCTACATTGACTGTATTCACCAATCAGCTATAACATTACAACCACTGGGCTAATACTGTTGAGTCCTCCGTCATGCTGTGAAGTTTTACATTTAGAGTGCGAGATATATTTTTCATATTTAACATTTAGATTTAAGATCATTTAAGGCAAATCCTCCATGTTGGTGAGGGCATATCACAGCATGCAGTCCAGCCCTCTGCAGCCAAATGGAATCGTGGGGCGTGGCCAATTAGCATATCCTCTAAACGTTTAGAGCTCAACATTTACAGCTCAAAAATCCCACATTTAGAGTCGCCGTTTGTAAACATGGCCACTCAAAGACTGGAGACTTGACTTGGATTCGAGCACAAAGGCTTGAGACTTGACTTGGACTCGAGCACAAAGACTTGAGACTTGAGACTTAAAAATGACTTGTGAACATCTCTGACCTGAAGGTGTGCTGTGTTAGTTGCACAAAAATGTTAGCAGCAGATCCTTTAAGTCCTGTAAATTGTGAGGTGGATCATCTACGATTCAAACTAGATTATCTAGCACTTTCAACAAATGCTCAATCAGACTCAAATCTGGGAGGCTGAGTCAACATCTAGAACATTGTGGCAGTGTAACCATTGTTTCAACATCAGTCTGTTTCCCATTTCGTACAGCCCATATGTGTAAATGAACATGTGACACATACCCACCCATTAAGCCTCTGCAGTTTAACCCCACATGCAGGGATGCAGTCCTGTATGCAGGGATAATGGGCAAATTTGATTTTTCTCTTAACTGTGTCTTTAATTGTGGCCCACAGGCTATTTCATTTGCGGTTAGAAAAGAAATGATGAGAAGGTGTCAAGGTCAAGTGAGTCACATTGTTTCTTGTATCTTCTCTGCCTCTCTCCCTCTGTGGATGTAACATCACACTCCCAGTCATTGCAGACACAAAGTGATCTGCTCTTCTTTATCCTCTCTTCTTCTCTCTTCGGCTCTCTTCTCCTCCCTCCACTGTTCCCCTTTTGCCTGGCTGGACTGGGCACTCATGCATATACTGCGCCTTGCCACCTGAATGCCAATGTGTAATTCTGAGCTCTATTCCAAGGGAGCATCACCCTTTAAACATTCATCTAGCCGATGCAAAATTCATAAGAGTAGCTTTTCAAAAGCGGTATAGTAAGCTGCTGCACCTCTCTGCTTCCAGAATGTGTGGGGAGCGGGACTCCTTTTTTCTGGCCAAGGAAGTCTGATGCTACAAACATCCAAAAAAATATTTTGAGTTAGGTATCTTGAAGGCCGAGCACAGTCCAGAGATCTAAGATGTTGAAATATGTTCTCCAAATCACCAATATTTTACCCCTTTGTTTTTCAGCATCCTCTTTAACATGCTTTTATTAGTAGGAAAGGAAAAGGAGCTTTGAAACAAAGTAAGTGGGACATTTGATTTTGTTTTATCTGATAATACAGTAGATTCTGGATAACATGCAACCAGACCAAAATGCAATTACCCACAAGGCCATGATTCTTTCACAAATGCTCGCTCAGTGTCTTCACTTTACTCTTTAAACCTCCAGTCTGGCATAATTTTGGACACCAGGCTGACAGAGAATGACACAGGGCTTGGTGCTGTCAGTCAAAGATTTTACCACAGATATTTACTGATAATTCCTCCAAGAAAAGAGAAAAATAAATTTTAACAATTTCAGTCCAAGAAACAACAACCATCTCCAAATCCTAACATTGCTATTGGCAAGTAAAAACAACAAATGCCCCACGGTGCAAACCATTTTCCAAATTTCACCATGCTAACTGACTGCTGATAGACATTATTTGAGATTAGACACTTTCACAGAAGATGAATTGTTTTTGAGCATCATGAACAAAGAGTTTTGCAAAGACGATGAAAATAACTGGATAGCTCCTCTTTATGTAACCCTTGACATACCAACCCCTCCATCGTCTCATGTTACTTCGACTTTGTAGGACTTTGAATAAGAGTGAGATCAAGAACTAGAGATGCAAAACTATTCGTTGAACACCACTTCTATGCAGTTGACGGATTGAAATCCTTCTCTTCCAAAAAGGAGGCTATTGATGTTTTGCGTAGGACCCAGGAAAGGCTATCACAGCTGAATATATGCCTGCACAAGATTTTTTCCCATAGCCCTACTATTGCAAGTGCCTTTCCAGATGAAGATCTCGCTACCAACCTAAAGGGCCTTGACATTGGACAGAGTTCATCACCCATGCAGCGTAGCCTGGTATTAGGATGGGACTTGACTGCAGACCTTATCACATTCCAAACGATGGTGAGTGAAAAGCCATTTACAAAGCATGGTGTCCTGTCAATCATTAATAGCCTGTACGACCCTCTAGGCTTTGCAGTGCCCGTCGGCATTGAAAGCCGTCTTATCCTGAGGGACATTTCCTCCGATGTCTGTGATTGGGGCGCTGAACTGCCAAAAGAAAAACAGGGCCGATGGGAAAAATGGAAAGATTCTCTGAAGCTCTTATGGCAGCTGAACATCCCAAGGATGTACACATCAACTCCCATCTTAACAGAGCAGAAGAAAGAGATAGACATTTTCTGTGATGCATTCACGAAAGCTGTGAGTGCTGTTGCTTATCTGAAGCCTACAAATATTGATGGTTACAGTGAAATGGGCTTCCTGTTTAGTAGGGCAAAACTCGCTCCAAAGCCAGACATCACCAATCCGAGGCTGGAGCTTTGCGCAGCAATACTAGCTGTGGAAGTAGCAGCGTTAGTCCTAGAAAAGTTAGACATGGCAGTGGACCTGTGTTTAGCTCACTGTCTAAGCTCTGTGCAAGCCAAATATCTGAGGGCAGAAAAAGCATTATTAAGAATTTTGGGGTGAAATATTTATTTGAGAAGAAAGTACATTAAAAACAGTCATTCTCCCTTTAGGTTCATTGTAGTTTAAATTACAACATGCTAACATTTTCCTTTCTCTTTGTTTCCTTGTGGTACAAACTACACCATGCCAACAACTTCCTGATTAGCTGTATTTGTCGTTAGCATTATAAACTTATTTTAAAGACAAATTATTCCTCTCAGAGGAAAACACATACAAAGCAGACTGCCCGGTGGGGTGTCATTTTTGACACTAACTGGTTCCTGCTAAGGAATGCATTTGTTGTTAGCATTATTAGCCTTTTTTATTTCAAAGTATGTAGCAAGCCATTCTCCATTCCTTCATGATGTGAATTACACCATGCTAACTAAATCCTGCTAAAATGTACTTGTTATTAGAATACCCAGCCTGAACCCTAATCTAGCATCCATTTTTCATCATGCCTACTGGCTAGCATGGCATGTTGTTTGATAATGTTTGTTCTTTTAAACAGAGCATACTGAAGTAGTCCACCTGGCAGTCCCTAGTCAACATCGAAGACACTGACTAGGTGAACTTAATTGGATGAGACTGTTGTTTCCTGCGTTTTACTCCTCTGCACCACAGTTGGCTTTAATAAGCTTCTGGAACTGATTATTTTATGGTTTTGCTGAAGCAGTGGTGTCTCTTGTGCTTTGTTCTGGAACTGTTTGCTGTTTGGCTATTTGTCTGAAGCTATGCTGTGCTCAGCATCTCCTGAAATAAAATATCACAAAATATTCCTGCTTGTGCTTCATTTACCTGGGCTTGCCTGAATACGACAAATGCATATACCTTTGAGAGGGAAATACATGTGGAGTGGCAACGTTCTCCATTCTGACGCCCCATTGGGGTATAATTTATGCCTTTTTAACTGGTTCCTGTTTACTTGTATTTGTTATTAGCACTCTTAGCTTACACAAGGAGCGGCTTGTCATTCTCCATTTAGACCATCCAACAATTGTAGTGTCTTTATAGCAACAACAAAGCTGACACTGCTGGCTTTCAAGTGGCCATTTCATGCTGCAATCCCAAGATGTATTTGGTAAATAAGCAGCAGCCTATGAATGATGCATATGCTAGGTAAGACGATGAGACTATTTGTACATCATGGCAAACAGTGTGATATTGATATTGCTCCAGGCGGCTCTGTTATGCACGCTGTGGAGTTATTACAACAGACCATTGCCTCGGTTATGTGGAAGATCTCTCCAGAATGTCAGTGTGCATAAGCAAATTATGCGTACAAAATTAAATCTTTAACAAAGAAAAAACATTAAATCCTTTCATTGGTCATGATATACAAGAGCCACAAATAGAGACCTTGATGTTGTTTATTATCTCTTCATGCTAACTGGTTGCTACTACTCTTTATTTCTCATTTGCAGTATTTTTTTATTTTCTCTTTTAAGTGGAGGCTATGCTATAAATATCTTACCTAGTGTTCTCTAAATGCAGAGACATACATCAATCAGCTACAACAATAAAATCACTACCACAACTGTGTCAGAGTATCTCTAAAACAACAGGTCTTATGGGGTATTCCAGGTATGCGATGGTCAGTAAATACAGGTCATGTGCACCCAAGTCTTACTGACGTGAATAAGTTCCACAAAGACAGTTCTGATCCCATAGAAAAGCTGCTGTAGCATAAACTGCTGACAAAGCTATGATAGAAATTTTCTTTTATATCATAGGGATGGCTTGGTGCATGTGCATCACTTACCCGGGGAAGAGGTGGCTCTATAATGCACTATGGGAGGAAAAGAAGCCGACAGAGGCAGTGTGAAACTCATCACCTTTGTCATGCTTCTCAGACTGTTCCCGAGCAGTGTTTGTAGTGTGGCAGGACACATTTTCCTGCTGAAATAGGCCACTTCTTATAGGGCAGGGGTGCTGAACACCAGTCCTGGATGGCCATGGTCCCGCACGTTTTTGTGATTTCTCTGGTCAGAAACACCTGGTTCACCTTGTCAGTTAATTGTCAGGTTTAGTGAATGTGTTTGAGGAGGAGAAACATTAAACCGTGTTGGACACCAGCTCTCCAGGACTAGAGTTTGACACCCCTGCTTTAGGGAATACGATTGTCATGAAGAGGAGAACCTGGTACACATCAAAGTAAAATCCACTTAGGTGGGAAACCCTGGATGTCCTGCATTCATGTGGATTTTACTTTGATGCTTACCACCTATCTGAACAATGGTATCCGTATGCCAGTGCAAGATAATCCGTTATGCCAGTGCAAGATAATGCACCTGGTCACACTGCAAACATAGTTCAGGAATGGTTTGAGGAACATGACAAAGGGGTTCAAGGTATTAATTCAACCTGCAAATTCGCCAGATCTCAATCCGACCAAGCATATGTGAAATGGACAACCTAGTCCAATCCTTGGACACCCCACCTTGCAGCTTACAGGACCTAAAAAGTATGCTGCTTTCACACAGATACCACAGCACAACTTCAGAGGACTTGTGGAGTCCATGTCTTGACAG
Organism: Brachypetersius gabonensis; assembly: GCA_037577145.1. Classification (NCBI taxonomy): domain Eukaryota; kingdom Metazoa; phylum Chordata; class Actinopteri; order Characiformes; family Alestidae; genus Brachypetersius; species Brachypetersius gabonensis. Next base: position 11,801 of record JBBJLR010146919.1, read on the forward strand.
GTCAGGGCTGTTTTGGGGGCATGTGTGGGACCTACTCAATAATGGGTGCCTTTAATTGGTGCCTTTAATGTTATGACAGACTCTAGAATGCTCTATTGCTGCCCATTTGTTGATTTTAACACTATTGCATTTATATTTAGGGTTATTTAACAGAAGTAGAAGCCATGCACTAAAATTTGCTGAAAAAAAGCATCTAAAAAAATTGAAATTTTCATTTGACAATGCATGCCATTGGACTAGGGGTGACATAATAAAACATAAAATATGCTGAATGTAGGCATGGATTTGACTAGCAGGAGAGGGACCATCTATGAATAAAATATGCCGTCGTGTCTTGAAGCCGCAGTATGACAATTCTTCCCACAGTGGCTGCGTATTGTTACTGAATTGCTGATGCATGAATATGGTGATATGTAATAAACCAATAAAACAAAGAAACAATAGAATAGAAGCTTAAATCGCTGGTAACACAACAGCTTCTAATTAGTATGTCTTTTGGACCAACAGTGTTACCAACAATTATAGGCTTCTAAACAAATACTGCATCAGTGACTTGTGTGTGTGTGTGATAATGTTAGTTTAGACTATATTTATCTCCTTAGTGAGCTCTGAGCTTTACATCCATGCCCACCTGCTACATTCAGTACCCATGGAAATGAACACCGTGCCAGGAGTGTGTACCCACACCTGGGCAGGCAACACTCACACACACATGCGCATACACCTGGACCAGTGAGATAACTCTGAGGTCCGAATGGCATGGCATGTTTGTGGAAATGCCTGTCTTGTTTATCCTCTCTCTCTACCTCTCTCTCTCTCCCTTCATCCGTCTCTCTTCCGGGCCTATTGTGTTTATGTGAAAAGTCTCACCAAGCTTCATTGAGCCACACAGACAGGGTTGTCAAGATACCAGAATTTTGATAACACCATTATCAAGACTAAGGGTTTGATATACTTAAGGGATTTGCATCACCATACATTCAATATAAATATATACATTTTTCCACTACTTGCTAATAAAGGTATATGCATGGATGTGGCCAAATGTATATTTATGTGGCCTTGACCTTGCCACATGGGCATTATGTGCCAAGGTCATGATACATGAATAAACAGAATACATTTCTAGTGTCCAGTGTTAGAAGAATAAGCCTGGCAGTCCCATTGCTACACTTTTACTGTGAAAATATTTCATTCTAAGCAGCTAACAGACTTGAAGAGAATGTGTAGGTGGTATTGGACAAGATGAGCTATGTATCATTTGTGTCATTTTTTCATTTGTAATAAAAAAAGAGTACATGGCTATATGTCACAAGGTCATATGAGATTAGTCCTAATGTCTACTCAAAATGAGGCTTCTGAACATTTGACTTCAGGCTTTCAAAAGAGAAGATTTATTTTCAAGATGTCGAAGGTGGTGAGAAACTACAAAAGCTTTTTGGAGGCAAGGAGGAGGGCATCAAATTCCCATCACCAGGAAGATAATAAACACCTTTCAATCAGTCTTGACCCTCCACACTCATAGAAGATATTCCAGGTGAGTAAGTTTCTGATTATCCAACATTTATTGAACCATGGAAACCATGCCATGGAATTATTGGTATACAGCAGACTACTAATAGAAGCACTGACTAAACCCTGCAGGGCACAAAAACAGTGCATTATACTAAAGGTCATATATTTTGAGAAAAAGGCAAGTACATAGATTCCATGCAAGAAGAAACAGAAGACAAAGCTCTTTCTCCAAATTGAAACTATCTTTATTTGTTTCTTAGACTCATACCCAAAGTAAGAGCTAGCATTAGCCTCTGTTTCAGTATGATACCCCTACGGATGAAGCTTCTTACACAACAACAAGCTTAGATGAATGGTGGCCATGTCCTTGCTCAAATTTCTTTAAAATAGCCACACATTCTCTGTAATATGATCTTTAAGATACTTAAAACTGCAGGACATTTTGTCCACGGGCCTCCAGCACTATACAGGAAAACACCTAAACTGTTACAGATACAATTTCAGTATTAAAATGTGTATGAAATGCATATAGAATGTATATATGTGATGAATACGAGAAAGGATCCAAATGCAGAGTACCAAAACATAGAATTTTATTAACAAACCAAAATCCACAGGGCAAAACAGAGAGAGCAACGAAAGTCCAGAGCAAAAAGGTAAAAACCAGATAATCCAAGAAGTCAGGGTCCGTAGAGCAAAGGGGTAGTCCAAAGGCAGAAAAATGGGTCAGTAAACAGTATCGCAACACAAGAACAGAAGGCTTGGTATCTAACAGGGCTTGTATACTTCACACCGTTACTTGTAAGCACTGTCTATATATAGTCCCTGCCCCCCAGTATTCAGGTGAGGCCGATCTCGGTCTGATTGGTCTGGTGGAAAGTCCCGGATTGAGGTTCAGGATTGGGATGTCACCTAGGACCTGCTAGCCACTCTCATTCTCCTCCTGAGCCAGGCCTTACAATATATAAATGTGGGACACCGCACAACCGCAACCACCATTGTGCAAACATAACAAAGCAAGTTTGGCATAAATATTGCTTTTTTAAAGAAATATTTTCTAGCCGAAAACTCAAAGAATTTGGAAGAGCCTAATTTCTAAAACAAACATTTTGATCCTTCTTTGCCCATGATCAAGTTCAATCTTCAGGAATCTACAAAAATACTTCAGGAAGTCACAATGGTTGTACATATGTTATATGTGTATTACTTTGACATGTTATGGGCATCTAGCCATTCAACCTTTCTTAATCCTGGTCTGTTCCCTAGGCTTGATGTTGTATTTCATAATTTCATTGAGAACCATCTAATCTGTCCAAGATAGGTAAAATAACTGTACTTCTGATTAATGCTTAAGGGCTTTAAATGGAACTACTGTACTAAGTACTGTACTAAGTTCTCTAGTACTAAGTACTAAAGAACTTCCCAGACGTTTCCTGTCAGAAATGCAATGTCAGAAATGTAATGCATCCCATCATGGAATGGGTGGAGTCTGCTCCAGGCTTTGGAGAGAGTCTGTACTAAAGATTATAAAAGCTGGCCAACGTCCACATTCTTTTCACTTTCCAGTGTCAGCAAGCCAAGCACACCTCAAAAGGGACACCAATATCTTTGGTCTGCAAGACAAAGTAACTCACCTTTGTTCTAGAGGGGAACAAAGGAGCTTAAGTTTCAGTAATCTAACCAACGCTTAGCTTAGATATCGGATTAAGCCATCAGATTTAGCCTTTGAATAATTGAGGCGACAAAGTACTTATTTTTTTAACTGCAAAATCTTCACCCCTGGATTCTCAGAAGCAATGGGTGGAACCAAAATCTACAAATTTTCTCTCAATTTGGACTGAACTTTAGATATTTGCAAAAATATCCAATCATGTGAGATCGACCTTTTATATCTGGGCAAAATACAGCAGCTACAGAAACAAATGCCATGAAGTTAAACTTAGTAAATGTGTTCATGTTGTGTAGATTTATCTTTTCATGTACTGCTCCTTTTACTAATCTGACAGAAAATCTTACTGAGAATTACATTTACATTTACAGCGTTTAGCTGATGCTCTTATCCAGAGCATCATACATCAGCTTCATATTTATGAAGCTATTAGTTCACTCAGTGCAGACTAGCTGTGAGTGAACTAATAGCTTTACAATATAAGGTTTACATGGAAGAGGAATTAGGTGAGAGAGAGGAGGAGTTTGGTGCATGTTTTAAAGATGGCTACATTGTATAATAATGAGATCAGATTAGCTTAACTGCAAAATCAAGCTTAACTGCAAAAGCTAATCTGATCTCATTATTATACAATGTAGCAATCTTTCAAACATGCACCAAACTCCTCCTCTCTCTCACCTAATTCCTCT
>JBBJLR010146936.1:0-15673 GCA_037577145.1 Brachypetersius gabonensis
TTTTTTTCTACACAACTTAAAACTATCAGAGGTCAGGCCAGGGGGTGTTACATGAGATCTTGGTGGGAAGAGCAGCCGCCCGTTCTCTGTAACATTAACAGTCAACATGACATTTAAACAAAACAAAACAAAGGCTGATCGCTTGATTTGTCTGGTAAATTTAAGTGTAGAGCTGAAAGTGGGAACAGTTTAAACCGCGGTGCCACTCAGCGTCCTCTGGACTGGACGACTCCCTGCAGTGCTAGCGTTAGCCATGTTAGCTAGCGGATGCCATGCAGAACTCTGACTTGCACTTGTACTTTAACACCGACTTGCAGGTTGTGCAGGTCACTCTGTGTCTAGAGTGAAGTATCTCCACACATGTGATGTGTGTCTGACTTCTCTGCTGCCAAGTCTCTTATCTTGCTGTCTTGTGTTTAGATTCCCCTTGCGCCATTACCACCCTTTTTACGAAGGGACTATAATAATTGGTTAAACCAAGGAATGCGTATCGTCATAAGCCAATCGGAGGCAGAGATTGCATTGTGTACACGTGTGAGTGCACAGAGAGAAAAACACACGACTAGTTGACTTCTCTCAGGGGGAAGTCGACTAGTGGATTTTGTGTTAATGCCCTGGTTTGTATGCTTGCGCTCTTTTCTTCTCCACAGTTGGAACAATGGGTGGAGCTCGTGTGATTAGTCCTGACATCCCCTTCACGATGGAGGACCTCACCGCAGACCACATCTTCTACATCCAGAATGTCCACCAGGCAAACATCCACCAAGACATCTTTAGTTTCTATATCAGTGATGGCTCTAGCCAGACTGAAGCATTTGACATCACCATAGACATCCAGGTACACGACCGGCTAAAATTTTGCGTGTAACATTAACATTTGTAAACATTTGTGAGTCTGCCATTTTTTTACAAGATAAAGGACAGTATCTAGTCATAAAATAAGAAAAAGTGACAGTTATCATCATGAAATAGTGAATGTTATGCTAGCACTAATTTAACAGTGGTGCACATTTTAAGTTTTTTGGCAGTTCTAGATTAAACACAGACATTCAATACATGTATAAAAGACAATCTGTATATAGTTTATTTGTCAAGAACACATATTCCACCTTGAATGTTGCGGTTTGGCAGTGGCTCCCTCAGTAAAGGAATAGAAGAACGTCACTATTTTTTGTTTACAACTAGTCTATGATAACTATAATAGTATTATTATAACAACAAATCGAATGGTTAGACAGGTGCTCTCATTCATGTTTCTAAAACTTCCAAAAAGACCTCATTAAATTGGTCCACCCATTGAAAAAATGTGATTAGTTGATCTGTGATTACGATCCTAATGAATTTGGTGGTTAATTTAATGTCAGGCCTTCTTTCCAGCATTTGAAGTCCTAACCAATGAGAGAGCTGGCTTGGCTGAGTTTACCTAGATACCAGGGAGAAAAAAATGACTGATTCCTCGGTTTCCACCCAGCTGTAAAACAAGCCTGCTCCTGCTATAATGATACAGCCAAAGAAATGAACACAAAACTTTATTAGGTCTTCTATTCATATTTGGTAACACAGAAGGCATAGAGGGTTTTTGAAGAAATCAATGTAGTGGTGTTTGAAAAGCAAAGTAGGCGTCAGAACCTTATCATAAAGACCTCCCCCATATAATATACAAAAAGTAGAACTGTGAAATATTCTGGAAAACCTTTTAGTTTATCTGGAATCTATGGGCAGGTATGTCGTGGTAAACTCTGAACACATCAGTAAATATTTTTTGGGTTTTTGCTGGTTGTTCTGTGTCACTCCTCCTTAATTCTGTTGTTGCTGAGGCAAGAGGTTGCAGGAAGTCTCTGGATGAAAAGCAGCACTAATGCAGCTTGCCTTGAACTTTTCAGCAAACAAAAGAAGACAAAGTTCCAGTCATCTCAGTGAACAGCATCCTTGTGGAGGAGAACACCGGTGTGGTTATCACCAATTCCTCCCTCACCGTGCTGGACCTGGACACCCCGGAGAACGAGATCGTTCTTACAGTTATTAAAAAGCCTTCTTATGGTTTGTGCCTGTGCTTTTCTACCCCTTTGTCTTTTCTGTCTTCATCTGCGGACTCATAAATCATGCATGCTCTGTGCTGTGGAGGGAGATGTATTCGTTACCTCGGCAAGGCAGCGACTTCACACTAAACTGGAAAAGTTGCTTGTGGAGTTTGTTAGTGTACCTAGGCTTGGGAATGAACAGGGGTTTGCAACACAGAGGGTAAACAAAAGGGGGAAATGAGTTCAAATTAAACCTATAGATGTATACACATACCTTCGAAGGTGCAATACCTAAAAAATAAAACATAAAATAATAAAATACTATGGGGGGACACAACAGGGAGACTGTAATGATACAGTATTGTATACAGACTTACAGTATAATATTTGCTTGTGACTATAGCAGTTGACTGAGATATTATATTACATTACTTTACATTCATTCGGCAGAGGCTTTTATCCAAAGCGACTTACAATTCGAGGAAACACTCTTGTTTCTGGACAGTGTGAGAACCAGAGGAGAAATTTTAATCATTCCACCAGCAGGAAACCATGAAGGAGAAGAGTCTGGACTGGGTTTGCCTTGTGTGTAGGGATGGCTGAACACGACGATGTTCCTTAGAGGAACGAAAAGAGCGAGTAGGAACATTTGACTGTGTGATAGGGTTAAGGTTGGAGTAAATCTTTGAAGCCAAATTTACTTCTTGTGCAAATCATAGCTAAACCCCCCCCCCTCCACCCCCAGCCAACAAAATATTTCATGTTAACAACCTGGAGAAATTTACCAACATTAAGTGACTAGAAAAACTGTTTTATAACATCAAAGAGGAGAAATCTCATTGAAAATGGCCATAGACGAGATAATCTTTATCCGTTTCATCCCCAGATCTTTTTGCCTTTCTAACTGAATTTATTTAGTTCATTGATTTCCTCAACTGCTCCTTTTTAGCACCTGAGATTTGCCCTCTCGATCAGAACACCCAGCTCTTATAGAAAGATTTTCTTCTTTATCAGAGCATTTTCTCTGCTACAACTGTAAGTAAGAATCTGCACATGAGTCTGTAATTCAGATTAGTTTCTCAAAAATCTGCTCCTCGCCTTTTACCACTGTTCCATTGAAAGTGTGCTTACGTACGGACTGTGTGTGCGGTACGGCAGCTGCACTTCCTCAGAAAGGAACGCGTTCCACAGGGTCATCAGGTCAGCAGAAAAAACAATTGGCTGCCCCTTTTCTACCCTGGAACAAATTTACACCTCCCGATGAGGCAAAAAAGCAATAGACATTTCGCAAAACACACAGAGCAATGATGACCAGAACAAACCGCCTTAAAAACAGCTTTTGTCCAAAAGCAATCATGACCCTGCATAATGTGCAATATCTTCTCACACTGTGCAATACACTATAAAGTCCAGCGCAATTTGTATTTTGTATTTTGATATTTATTCTACCAGTGCAGTTTATATACTGCTATTACTGTTTGTTATTTAACTATCTCTTATTTTATTCTTAACTATATGCCTCACACTGAGTCAACTGCACCTTATATTTCATTGTTCCTTGGAAAAGTGACAATGGCAATAAAGATGTATCTTATCTATCTATTAAAAAAAAAGGCAAAATTAGCCTTTGTTTAAAGCATTGTACATTTAATGCTCTAAATGAAAGCGTTTAAAATGCATGTTTTAAATGCATGTTTACATTTGGAATCTTATATGGATAAGCTTTATGGGGTTACATTCCTGGGGCCGTATTACAGAATCTTAAGCATAAAGTTAAGATAGGACAATTTAAGATTTTTTTCAATTTGATATTACAAAAGCAAATCCTAACTGGATTTAGGAATCCTATCTTATCTCGAGTTAGGAATCCTAAATAAGAGATCTAACGTAGATGATCCACTTTTATGTCTGTTACCTAGCAACTAACGCGAATCTCGCGAAGTAACTGTTACGTGCTGCCACTAATAGCTTTACGAGTCTCCAGTCCGTAACACTGTATCGTCAGAGTATCTTCATTACTGTCTTCAACTGTGGATATTAAACAACGTCGTGCTCTGAACTTTAAGCCAGACGAACTGGCCAATATGGAAAAAAGTACTGGGACAGAGCTGTCATACACAACTATGTGGAAAAAAGTATAGTCACATGCACACAGAAAGTTTCTCTCTCTCTCACACACACACACACACACACACACACATACACACAGTCACACACTTCACTTTTAAAATCACCTTTAGCAAAAAAACTAAAACGAAGCCCATTTTTTGATCGTACCACAAACAGGAGAGCCCCGTGTCGACAGGTCACCTCTCCAAAGCTGGGTGGAGTTGATCGGCTAACAGCTTTATCACACGGCCCAGAGTCTAAATAATCAGCTGGCGACAGTTAGGGCAGCGGAGGGGTTATCCTAAAGTTAGGAGAGTTTATTTAAGATTTTTTGAGGTTAGGATGCTTCTGTAATACTCCTTTCTTAACGGAAGTTAGGATAGGAAAATAGACTTTGTTGTTCTGTAACGACTTCTTTCCTAAATAAGATCCTAAACTGACGTTACCATGGTTACTATACAGTTAAGATAGGATTTTCAAGTTAGGAAGTTTCTGTAATACGGCCCCTGATCCAGTCAGTTTTATCTATAAAAGTTAACAAAATTGTTTTACATTGCTAGTCTGTGTTTTGTACATATTTTTATTCCCTTTTATAGCTAGCAGTATACAGTCATACGGTATCAGAAACTGCGTCACTTAATTCACAGAACTCAACATGGTTTGAGGCAGAGGGGTTTTAGGCTGCAGATTTCTAGAGACAATATGTGTCTCAATCATATTTTTGAGTTTTTGAAAATGTATCCTAGTATCAATAATGTATTTTGATTTAAATATTTTACGTACAAAATCAGTGTCCACCATTTGACCTACCGAAAGTTAAAGTTGTCTAGACTAATGCATATAATTACGAAGCCCTGAGGTTTCATTTTCCTTTACCCGCATGTGTCCATCTTACGGCACATTATAGAGCTTTGTGTCCAGCTTCTCTCGAGTTGACTGATGGTGCTTTCATTGTATGTAGTGCCATTTAGCAGAACAGGGCCTTTTAGGTTGACTGCAGTGAAAGTGAACGGCCAGAGCCCACAGGGCACTATTGACTTTACTTTTATGTCGGCATGTCAGGAGGCTCTATGGCAGCTTTCTTGCAGTTTTATTATGAGTCAGGATTATGAATTGGAACCAAAGAGGACCAGTAAAGAGGGAACTGAAGGAGCTGAAGTACCCTGAAAGTAAAACAGGGTGCAGCCCAGCTTCAGGGCTGGTAGAGGTCAAATGCTGACTTTATTGAAAATTGACTAAAGGGGTGATGCATGTGTTTGTCTATGAGTTTGACTGCTTATAAAATTGACCTCTGGCTTCTTCCCAGGTAAGCTACGGAGGAGACAGTTCTACTCCCAGCCACTAGAGAACGGCAAGATCCTACTTCAGGGGTCCACCTTCACCTACCAGGACGTTCTGGATGAGCTGCTGGTGTATACCCCAGACGGACAGGGCTCTGTGGTCGATGAGATTCGTTTCTCTGTAACGGATGGAGTGCACACAGAGACGGGCCGCCTGGAGTTCAGCATAGACATGACGAAGAGTGAAGGACCCAGAGTCACCATCAACAGAGGCCTTCAGATAGCAGCAGGTCAGCATAGAGATAGACTACCAGTCAAATGTTAAGACATAATGCTGGTGAAGTATGGGTTAGGGAGTTTGCCCAGAGATCAGAAAGCCGTGGGTTTGAATCCAAGAACTGCTTGTGGCACCATTGAGGTACCTTTGAGCAAGGTACCATCCCTACACACTGCGCTCCTGGCTGCCCACTGCTTCAATTGATGAATGGGTTAAATACAGAGGATGAATTTTGAGCTGTTCACACTGTGTGCTGTGGTGTGTTCATGTATGACAGAATGATGACTTTACACATTAAATATTCATTTTGAACATTAGTGAAAAATGTATACATAAAACTAGTGAAAAAAATCAAAATTTAGCAAGGCAGCTTTATTTATATTGCATATAAATTTAGACTTATAACTCTTTCACACACAGTTTAAGATGCAAAAGTTAAAAGTACTTTTATTTTTTTTTTAAGTGTATAAAATAAATAATAAAAATAGATAATTACTCAAGTGAAGATGATAGCCACGGTTGACAATGATGACACTGTTAGCATATACTACAATGATACTTATATTGAGTTATACTACAATGTTATTTAGCATCTGAGAGAAAAGATTACTGGATGAATGGCAGCCATAACTAAAGATACTGTAAAGTAATAAAACAAGTCTCTTGAGGTGACTTTTACTCTCCAGGAGAGTAAACTCTTCCATCACCCAAAGTCAGGAGCATCACCATTAACTGCTTCAAAGTAAAACAAAACTTCTAGGATATTGATTAGTATAGCAGTGTTAGTATTTTATAGGTTTGCACAGTTTTGGTATCTTTGCCATTACTCTTGAATTTGGAAAATAGCTAAACTAAAACTGTTGGCTGGTAGACCTTGGACTCACTGGATGTAATGATTTCATGCATACCCTACAATTGATACTGAAAACCTGGCATGGACATTTTCATGGATGTCCAGAAGATTTTTTTTAACCAAAGTCATTGTTGTTTTATTTTTGTGTGCTATTTTATTTGTGTGTTATTATTTTGGTTGGGTTTATTTTTGTTATTGTCTTTTTTTAGAAAAATGCTCTTATCTTTATGCTTCTTGTTGCGCTGAGCATTCTCATGACAAAAGAATCAGGATGAATAGTTCTTTCTTATCTTATCTTCTTAATGTAATGTCTTAAGCATTTCTATTCACTTCAGTTCTTGAACAAATCCTACACTTCCTTCCGCCAGGTTCCTCAGCTAAAATCACCGAGCAGCAACTGAGAGGGACCGATATTGACTCAGAAAACCTAAAACTCAAGTTCACCCTGACGAGAGACGTGAGCGTGGGCGGACTGCAGCTGACCAAGGGCAGAAGCAAAGTCCATCTCTCAGCCAAAGGACCAGTCGAGAGCTTCACTCAGGAGGACATCAACAAAGGTTCCGTCTTCAGTTTCTCCCAGTGTCATAGTAACCTTTGAAATCTTTGCAAGCCTAGTCTGTCCTTCTAAAAAGAATAAGCAGGGAATCTTTTCACCTGAAATGGAGCGCATGAAACTTTAGGAGGGTTTGACGTGTGACGTCTCTTTAGTCCCGCTGTCAGTGTCTCTGAATGAGGAGCTATGTTTCATCTCTCTTACTGCAGGCTTTGTGGAGTATGTCCATGAAAAAGGAGAGAGTGGAGGTAGTTTCTCCTTTAAGTTTGACCTTGAAGATCCAGAGGGTAACAAACTGATCGATGAGTCTTTCTTCATCAGCGTTCTTGGTAGGTAACTCCTTTAGTACTGAGCAACAGTAGGTCATGCACTGAACTTGATAGCCACGGGGAATCAGTTCAACTCAATTACATGTTTGACTTTTACACTAAGGATCCCATATCATGGAAAACTGAATTTTCCTTTTTATGTAGTACGTAAAGTTTCCTTCCTCAGTCTATGCAGTCCCTTAAAATAGCCTTTTTTAAATTCATTTTGTGAAATTCATACTTGTGATACCGAAAAACACTGTTGCACTGTTGACTCATATGCAAAAGGTTTATTCAATGAACCTACATGGAGATTATCTTCACAGAAATGAGTGATGCATGACATTAACTGCTTGGTTAAATTGATTGTTCATGCTGATTGGTCAAATGACCATAAAAGTATCACAAATTATTGAAAAATGAATAGAAAAGACAGTAAATGTGAGCAATATGACATCACAGGCGTTATATGGTGGCGGAGGCCTAGTGGGTAGAAGAATACTTGCGTCTGGACCAAGAGGTCATGGGTTCGAATCCTACCTTCAGCACCACCACTTGTATCCTGGGCAAGACCCTTAACCCCCAGTTACTCCAGACTGCCCCCTGTAGTTGGGAATGGAAGAATGGAAAATTGTCTGCTAAATGTAATGTAAAATGTGATCACATCAGATACTCGGATCACGTCTTCAGAGTCTCATGTGTTACTTATCCATAAGAATACGAGAACCAAAACCAAAACTGTACCAATTAATTTATAGACTAACTGTCTAATTACCCTACAGCAGTGCTGCTCTTGCCCAGTTGACTCTAAAATTACAAGGTGTTTCAGTCTGGACTGTTTTGTTAAACGAAACATAGTACAGAGCAGAGCCCATTGACATTTATCACTCTTAAACAAAACAGAAACAAAATCAGACAAATGAGAGGTCATTTAAGATTATTTATGACATAAATGTCAAACATTTACCGGTGAATAATAAGTACAAGAAAAATGTAGAATATGGACCCTTTGAAAAAATCACATATATTGATCAATCAGTAGTGATAAACCAGTTTGCACAGTCATAATGCATATTTTCAATTCAGAGCCTGATAGACACATCAGTTTACATGCATGGTTTGTAATATATATAAAAATAAAGAGTGGTTATAAACTCTCATAGTTTTATTCCTGTTTAGAGGATAAGCTTCCTCCATCAGTCACGGTCAATAAGGGTCTGGTGCTGGATGAAAACTCAGTGAAGAAGATCTCCACTCTGCAGCTGTCCTCCACTGACCAGGACAGTGAACCCGGCGAACTGATCTACCGCATCACCAAGCAGACCCAGCTGGGCCATCTAGAGCTCTCCACTAACCCAGGTATGGACACTAACCGAGGTACACCACCAGACATCCAGTAGCAGTGGATAGTTTGGACACACTTCCCTTGAGAAGGTTTTGCTTTTATTATTAGCTTTACTAATTAGCATTACTACCGGTAATACCTTAGCCAGTAGGCTACTGTGCCCAGACATTTGGACACAACTGAGTTAATTTCCAAAAGATAAGTAAACCAAATGTACTTTTTTTTTTAATTCCTCCTACATGCAACATTTTGATCTAAATGTTGATTTTGTAAAAATGGTTTTTATAGTTGGTATATTTTGAACTACATCATCATAATTACTTCTTTACCTCCTTAACAGGTGGAATGTTAGTTTTCATTCATATGTAATGGTCTGGTGGGTGAGACTATTTGGCAGAGGGCCAATATTTCTGACTGCCATTCTTGTACTTTGTGTTAAATATTAAAAATAAAAAAAGCTTTACAGGTATGTTCCTAAATTTGACAGGTACTGTAAACATGGGGGTCCTCGGGTTACAACACGGTTCCGTTCCTACAACAGTGATGTGACCAAATTTTTTAAATAAAAATTTAAACACACCCTAGCCTAAGTCACTTACTGATCCTAACACTGTAAAATCATAATCTAGAACATAAAAACACAACAGAGCCACAGGAAAAGGAAAAGGCCATTTTTCTGTACACTCAACTCCGTCTACATCGACATTTACACATACATTTACTGCGTATTCTGCGTATTCTTCCACTACCTCGCCCACGTAGTCCGTAAGTACGACGCTGACAGCGGATGCCGAAACACTCATGTCTTAACGTTTTTATGGGACTGAGCGTCATAAACTGGAAACGTTGTATGCCGAGAACGTCTTAACCCGAGGACCCCCTGTATTAGATGTGCCAAGCTAACGGTTGACGTGAACGTTGCAGGGAAGCGAATCAGCACTTTCACTCAGGCGGACCTGGCCTCCCGCAGCGTCCAGTATGTCCACACCAGCGAGGAAGAGAAACACTCTGACGACTTCTCTTTCACAGTGTCGGATGGGGCTAATGAGGTACTGCCCACCCCCCCACCACAGACACACAAGCACATACTAATGGGCAATAGACTTGCTTGAATAAACACATACAAGTTGGCCAACAAAGAGATTGACATAGCATTGACGTTATCACACAAAGCTTAGACTGCTCAAGTGGAAAACTCCTCTCTATACCAGCAAGTACCTCTTCAGAGAGAGAGAGAGAAAGAGAGAGAGAAAGAGAGAGAGCAAGAGAGAGAGAGAGAGAGAGAGAGAGAGAGAAAGAGAGAAAAAGAAAGGCAGAGAGAGAAAGAGAGAGAGCACGGTCTTCACTTAAAGCACTAAAGCATGGTCTATAGAACAAAATCGGCATGACCAATTAGTGCTTTTGATCTCACACAAACCAATTCCCAGTTATAATTGAACTGGGGTTTGTGTAGAAGCTTATTTTTCCCTTTCCTTGCACAACTGTGCCACTGTTTGTTTGTGAGGCCACACTTGTTTTTTTCTAGCTGTTTTCTTTAATTTGCATTTAAATGGAATAACTTTCTGGAGTTTTGGAATATCTTACACACCCCGTTATCTTTAATAATATAAATCGTAATGTATTTTATTTATGTTGCACCTTTCCATAGCTGAAGCTTTTTTTGACATTCAACTCCACCAAAGTCTGCCCAGTGTTATTCTTTACGTCGACAGAATATGAGCCTACAGTTGTGTTATTAAACTGTTCCATCTTATTAAACTTGTGAATAACTGAAAAACTTCATGACCCAAATACCCAAATACTAAGTTAAATTATGAGACATGTTTGTGCCAGGGTACCATGTGTTGAGGACTGTTTGTTACTGTGTTACTGTGTAATCTCTTGGAGTTTTCAGAGATTTTCATCCTGTAGTCTAAAACTGACCTCTAGTCTAAAACTGAACAATACATTTTTAAAAGATCCAGTTAGATGTTTTTGCTCATCTAGATTTTGGATAGTAGCTTTCATTAACCCTTTCCGGCACTTTGAGGCAATTTGCTACACCTTTACATTTTTAAGTATTTCATCTAAGTAAAAACATCTATGCCAAAGTGACAAATATTGTTATATTCTGGAAAGCCTCAGCTATAATAATATGTGAGTAAAGTAAATGTAATAAAATTATTATTTTTTAAATATTGTGTAAACATGACGTGACAAAAAAACTATTTTCAGAGGTCAAACAAAGTAAAAAAAACTTGCTAACAATCAGCGCCGTGTCGCTTCACCTGTAGCTTCAACAGCCACTACATCTTTTTAATTCAATAATGACAGCTAGCTTTAATTCATAGTCTTGTTTCTATTTGTAAAGTGCGTATCTGCGCTCAGTGATATCTTGCATGAAATGTTTGGATATACAATTTAAAATTAGTAGAATAATGACTATATATTTAGGGTGGCTTGGGATCATTTTGGGAGGGGCTTCAGACGCCCATGCTTCTAAATCTTTTAAATATACTTAAATACTCAGACTTTTATTTGTCACATGCAGTTATTGCTGCTAGAACTTAGAGTCTGCTACACACAGTACAATGGAAAAAATAAGTGTCAACACCGCAAAAATAGTGCAAGTAAAAACGGTATATATATATAAGTGTAAGTATATAAGTATAAATAAAAATACAATAAGCAGTCTGATCATGATGCCAAGCAGCATAAACAGTTTTTTTTCTGATGAAGGCAAAGGTACTCATTACATGCACCACACTTCCACAGTTTTTGTTGTCCTTCCCTGCACCCTGCAAATGATTATCTGACCAGCAAAACACCAGATATAGCTTCAGAAAAATCATCGACAGCAGCTATTAAAACAGATATTAGGCTACTTACTCATTTATTCAGATTGCTATTTTACATCTGAATATCTGAGGGGCGTGGCTACAACGTGCAACAAGACAGAAAATCGCATGCTTCCTTTTTATCCTATTTACAAAGCGCCACTGACATATTTTATTTTAAAAATATACATTTGAAACGTAGAGGGTTCAAGGTTTCTAGTGGTGTTACTTATATGTTTCTAGGACAAAAACTCGCTGAGCTTTAGATGATTGTTTTGGAAAACTGAAAAGGATCCATTTATAGTTAACAGGGTTAACAGACTGGCCGATCAGAGCTTGGCTATCATGCTTTATTGCTGTAGTTTTTTCACTTATCGTTTATTCTCGGATCTCCGAGGAAAGCGAACCCTCACTCCCATCTGAAAATACCGTAATGCAGCATTTTTGGAGCTTCTGCGATCGGTTTGAGTGATATTGAACCTTCATTCCCATTGGATACTCCATAAATTCAGTTATTCAAAATTAATCTAATAAAAAAAGTTTTCCATGTCATTTTTCTTCTTTGGAGATTGTAGAGGTTTTGAAAAGGAATTGAACCTGAAAGGACTTTGATTGAAACTGAGTTTCTTGGGTGAAAAGTTTTTAAATGAAAGTACTTAGAATCACAAGATTTTCATGTGTGATACAAATGAAGTTGAATGAAGGAACTACTAACATGGTTAACAATGAAAAAACACCGGTGCATTTTATGTGCTTTTTATTTACTGCTACTTTCATTCTTTGTTATGAAAATCACTTAATGTTGTTTGTGCCTGTTGCAGATTTCACAGACCTTCTACATCAGCATCCGGCCGGTGGACGACTCTCTGCCGCTGCTGCAGGTGCCGGGTATGAGGGTGCAGGAAGGCGTGAGAAAAACCATCACAGAGTTTGAACTGAAGGCCGTGGATGCAGACACAGAGGTAACCTAGGCAACCGTGATTACAGTTAGGTGGACGCTCGTTGGGTATACTGTAGTCCTGATTTGTTAAAGAGGGCATCTGGCTGGCGCTCCTAATCAGAGCGACTTACGAATATTAGCTACAGGGACGGTCCCACTGGAGCAACTGAGAGTTAAGTGTTATGCTCAAGGACACAATGGTAGAAAGTGGGGGGTTTTTAACCTGCGACTTTGTGGTCATCCGTTTAACAGACAAGTGTTTTACCCACTAGGCTACAATCAGTTTGTTCAGTTTGCTGTAATGAGAATCAGCAAGAACATGACTGTGAATGTTATAAATGGCTTTGAATGTTTTATAAATGTTGTGCAGAAAATGGTTTCATATTTAGGTCTGAATGCACAATCTAAAAGTAATGGACAGAGATGGGCAGTAAATCGTCAAATTGATTCAGGTACACATACTCAAAATTTGGATGAATCTGCATATGCGTATATTTTTCAGCATAGGAAAGTAAAGTTTATTAGTCAATTTCTTCTCTTTTTGGGATGCATTTGGTTGAAAATTAAATGCTACACCTCAAAATTCAAAAGTGTGAATACTTTTGTCCATATAGTCCACTTTTGTCCATATAGTGTATAATCACATGGAAAGGTATTAGTAACTTCAGATTGATAAATATACTGTAAAAGTAGACTAAAAATACTTTTATCCCCCAGTTTTACGTGGATCGGGACTCGCAGATCCAGTCACACAGGATTTTTTTTTTGTAGAACAAAACTGACCGTTTTATGCGGGTTCTTCAAAACAACTCATAACCTGCAAATATTCTCCGCGCTTTTTTTGTCGCTTTTTTGTGGCAATATGTTTTTTTTTCCATATTTAAACTTCTCTCGCTCTCTCTTACTCTCTCTCTCTGTCTCTCTCTCTCTCTCTCTCTGTCGCTCTCTCTTATTCTCTCTCTCTCTGACTCTCTCTCTCTCTCTGTATCTCTTTCTCTCGCACTCTCTCTCTCTCTCTCGCTCGCTCTCTCTCTCTTACTCTCTCTCGTTCGTGACTTTTCCAGAGTGCGCAGATCGTCTCTCTCTCTCTCTCTCTGTCTCTGTATCTCACTCTCTCTTACTCTCTCTCTGTCTCTGTATCTCTCTCTCTCACACTCTCGCTCTCTCTCTGTCTCTCACTCTCTCTTACTCTCTCTCTCTCTCTGTGTCTCTCACTCTCTCGCTCTCTCTCACTCTCTCGCTCTCTGTCACTCTCTCTCTCTCTCTCTCTGTCTGTGTCTCTCTCGTTTGTGACTTTTCCGTATTTAAACCTCAGGTTTATCTTTACATTTTCTTTAAGGGTAACGTATTAAACTGAGCTATAAATGAAATTAAAGTGATCTGGGAGCACATTTGTGGGCATGTTTAGGTTTACACTATGAAAATAGGCATTTTAAGAAATTTTTTTGACCAAAACACAACAACGCAGTTTTTCATTATACGCGGGTGCTTTTGTAACGTAACCCCCACGAATAACAAGGGTTTACTGTATATAACTGAATATTACTAGTTACTGCCCACTCTTTTGCATATGTTAAACTTTCCTTAAATGCTTCTATATATACTGTTTGTATAAGATTGGACATAGTGCAATCTATCAATATTGTTATGTTTAGTAGGAAAAGGTTTTTATGCATTTTATCCTGTTTCTTTTTATCAGGAGGACACGGTCACTTTTACAGTCGTCCAGGCTCCTCGTCACGGCACCATTGAGCGCACCAGCAACGGTCAGCACTACCGGCAGACCAACACGTTCACCATGGACGACATCTATCAGAACCGCATCAGCTACAACCATGACGGCAGCAACTCGCTCAAAGACCGCTTCACCTTTACCGTCAGCGACGGCACCAACATGTTCTTCATCATAGAAGAGGGTGGAAAAGAGGTCAGTCACGTGTTTTCTGGAATTCCATGGAAATGCATTGATGATAATACAGTGTGGCCGATGTATCGGTTTGCTGATAAAATCATTCAATATTGTTAACCCGCGGGTTAATCTTAAATATCAAAATACGATAATTGTGTTAGGTGGCATTGCAGTTAGGATTTTGAAAAAAATAAAAAATCCATTCAGACCTAACAATTAGTATATCATGTTATGTCTAAAAAATCAAAGAAGAGAATTGATGCAAAATAAAAGAGATGTAATTAACAGGAAATAAAACTAGAATGAGTTATAACTGACCCATGTGCTTTAGAATATATCAGTATTGTCATTTTATCGTTTCACAGTAGTTGATCATTTCTGTTATTATGGCACAGTTTAAAAATAATATAAAGTTAAATATAAATATACAATCTACCAATATTATCGTTTGTCAGAATTTTTGCCTCATGAAATCAGTATCATTATCAGTCACAAAAGCGTTCAGATCTATCAGACCTAAATGGATGCATGTCATGCAGCTTTTGAGTGATTTTTGTACTTTACTCCATCAGACGCTTGTGCTGTTTTCTCTTTGGGGACTCTATGTTGGCTCAGTGTCCAAACACGCACTGCTCTGCACAGTTTTACAGCAATCTGTGCTGTACTCACATTCATACTGTTCACATATTAAAACAACATATCTGAATGTGATATAAACTTCATATCCGCTCCTGACAGATCATTAGAGACCTATTAGAATTAAAGCAGTAGTTTGAATAATAGTTTAAAAAAAGATTTCCCCTTCCATCAAGACGTAGCTGACCAACCAAGACATGTTTGTGATATTGAAGTTTGATTCTTTAGTTTTGCTCTGGAGCTAAGGCTAATGTACCTGACGAGTAATAGAAGCCTATATACATCCATTAGCACTGTGTGATCATCATGCCTCAGTCAGAAACTGCATAAGCAAGTCTATTTGGACTCATTTAGAAGTTTGATGTGGGTTGGGATAAGTGTGTGATTTAGGCTAATTGGCAGACTCCATTACTTGTTAGCTTCATTATCCTCATAAAACCGAATAAATTTGGACTCCAATCATATCTGGGCAAATAAACTATCCTTGTGAGATTATTGCTTTAATGAAGCAGGGAACACGCTAGACCCTTCATTCTCCCCTAGTCTATTTCTCTCTCTCTCTCTCTCTCTCTCTCTCCCTCTCTCTCTCTCTCTCTCTCTCTCTCTCTCTCTCTCTCTCTCTCTCT
>JBBJLR010146981.1:0-15669 GCA_037577145.1 Brachypetersius gabonensis
GTGTGTGTGTGTGTGTGTGTGTGTGTGTGTGTGTGTGTGTGTGTGTGTGTGTGTGTGTGTGTGTGTGTGTATCTATATACACATTATACCTGTTCTGAATCTCCTTATTTCTTCAATGAGATGTGGTTGGGTTAAACTCATTTTTGTGACTTCACAAAACACAAACATGTGAATTAACAGTTTTTGCAGCTTAGTTTTCATATACTGTATGAACTGTATGCACAAGAAAGCCATTGGCATGTTTCTGAAGCTTTGGTAAAGGTCACTGCATCAAAATCTTATTTAAATCTGATTTTCATGATATGAGCCCTTTACTTTGTCTCATATTTTACATCAGTGTCTTTGGATAATAATGTTGGTTTATTAACAGTTATCTAAAGGGATATTTGCCATTTGTTTGATGTCTGTTTTGGCTGTTGTGCCCATATTCTGGAAAAATCAATGCAATTAATGTTGCATAAAAAGTGCTAGTTTGAACACTGTATCACACACTCCTTGCTCTCTAATAGTCCATATACAGAAATTAAGCTGCTTGTCATGAAAGTAGCTTTTTAATACGTTTTTGGTAGATAAAACCACATAAATGTGATTGGACTCCATAATACACGGTACAGAAATTGTGGGATATGTGCCCTTTTAAATGGTAATAAAGTGGTGGGTGTAAAGCTGTGCAGAATATTGAAGTAAAGGCTATGTAGTCTTCTGATGATATCTGTAAGTATGCGTTGTAATTAATCAAGCAGTGGGATTTGAATGTCGTTCTTATGGGAACGGATCTTTGCACGGATGCTTTGGATGCTTGTCTGAAGTTGAAGATTTGTGAGACTGTGCAGAGGCTGATATACAGCCTGCAGCAGTGGGAAGGTCAGTCGAGCGTCCAGCTCTGCAAAGGACATCACTCATGTAAACAGTGGATGGACAGCACAGAAACGCGGCAAAACAACGAAATATACTACAGTTCAAAAGTTTTTGCTTTCAAAGTGCAATGTAAAGTTTTTCAACTTAAATGATGAACAGATCTGTCACTAATTCTAAAATGAGAGATAATATAATTGATCATATTATGAAGACAATAACAGATTACTTTTGAACTGTAATGTGGGTCGGCTAGTGGTTAAGGAGTTGTCTAAGAAGGACGTAGGTTTGAATCCCAGGACTACTTCTGGCACCACTGAGGTATCCTTGAGCAAGGTACCCCAGACGAATGGCTTAAATGCAGAGAACAGTTTTATACTGAGGCCTCTTACAATTACATAATCGCCTGATGCAATTATCTGAAAATGTATTAAGCTAATTGCATAATTTAAGATAATTACAAATGTTTTCCATTAAAATAAAGTGTCCCTTATACTCACAGTGTGAAATTCTTTCTCTGCATTTTATCCATACACCAAGTGAAGCAGTGGACAGCAAGCGGCATGGCGCCCAGAGAGCAGTGTGTGGGGGCGGTACCTTTCTCAATGGTATAGCAGTGGTGCCACTGGCAGTCCTGGGATTTCAAGCCACAAACTTCTGGTCAGGGGAACAATTCCCTAACCACCAGACCACCATCTGCAACTAACAAACTGAAACAACGTTGACTTGTGTTGGCCTGTGATCGTAAAATGTGGTTGAATTTGTGATTGACAACAAATAAAGCCATGTGTAAAGGAGAGGTGGGTAATGCAATCACTCTCCATACAGAAAGTTGGAGGTTTGATCGACCTCCAGGCAGCCCTGCTGAGTAGGAATAAAAATCCTCAAACACTGCCACTGTAAGCTGTTAAATGTCTGTAACTGGAAGTGAGAAGTGATATATTGTGCAAATAAAATGTTTTCAATGTTATATCAAGAGAACAATCATAGAAATGGTACAATATTAAATCAGGTTCAATACTGACATTAGATCAACAGCTTTGTGACCATCAGCAAGAGCTTTTAAATTCAAGGTAGATTTATGTTCAACAGTGTTGATGTTCCAATGTTGGATCAATGGTCAAGATGAGCAAGATCAATACAAATTCATCAACAGAGACAGACGCTGATTCAATGTTTTTGCTCAGTGTCGAATCAACATTATTTCAGTCTGTTTGCTATCTGGGCATTCAATCGATTTGGCAAATATAATCATGACAATCACAATTGTCTGGGTGAACTGGGTGTTTTCATCATGAGGTTTGAGAGAAATCAATATAAAAAAAGTATGAATTACATTCACTGAGACATATCTTCTGTTGGTCCTGCAACATATTTGGTACCGAGCACACTCTTAAAAACAGCAGCCCAAGAGAATTCTTTTGATGATGCCATTTAAGAACCATTTTAGTTCCCTTAAGAACCCTTCAATGGAACCATAGAGAATTTTGCAATTAATATGTAAGAAAGCAAAAGACCTGTTTGAAGTGTAAAGAATGTCATCATGTTGTGAAAAGATTTCTATTATGTAAAGCTCCTTTGAACTTTGAGAGGTCCAAAAGTCTTTACCAGTTTTTTAAAGACGTAGAGGGGTTCTTCTCCAGCACTGCTGAAACAACTGTTTGGTATTAATGCCAAAGTAATCAAAAGAAACATCAGCAGTACTTGATTTCATATTGGTTCAATGTAGTATTGACTATTAAATAAAATATGTAAAATGATCAGTTTGGCCGTTTGATCACTTATGCCATAACAGTGCAACAAATTAAGTCATTCATTTTAGATATAAGTCTGGCAATTCATGCTTAACTAAAATTTCACTGTGGTGATCAGCCTAATTGTATACAGCAAGGTTTGTTCACTCTGTGGACCACCACCATCATTCCCATCCTTACTTTTCCATGCTGCTCACACAGGTGATATCATCGCGCCCGCCGACGGCATAGATCATCCCAGCCAGGGCACAGACGGCCACGTCTTGACGACGACTGAGCATGGGAGCCATCTGCCGCCATTCATTATAAAGTGGGCAGAATCGCTCAACTGGGCATGAGGGGTTCTTTGGGGTCCAGCCACCAACTATCACAAAGCCAGGAGACAGAAAGAGAGGGAGGAACCAATCAAAAAAACTTTAGAAGAAGCCCAATGAAGAATGAAGGATTGGATCAGCACTTGAGATACACCTCAGCCTAAATCAAGAAGTTCATGTTGCCAGTTGAGTCTTAAATTCCACCATTTGATGAAAAATCCTGTTTGAAAAGTTTGTACAATTCAGTCAATACAGTCAATCAGCCCAGACAACCTTGGTGTTCGGAGTTTGTAGCTACATGGACAGCAAAGCTCTCATATAAAGGAAGATTCCAACCCCAATGCACAAACTGCATGACTTAATCATTACACCCTGTCAGGTTGATAGAATCTCAAATAGATTTGCTTGCATGAGGTGGAGAAATACTGGGAAACTGGGATAATGGGTGAGAAAATCTCAAACTGGAGCCAGAAAAACACTAGAGTGGAATTCATATATTGATACATATTTTAGTATGAAAGTAAAAATTAAGGATTTCAATTTTTGGTCATTTTTTTGTGGCATGATTAGCTGCACTGCACAGGTTCACATTATACTGATGTGAATTTTATTGAATATTCTGATATTAAACATGAGCTCAAATACAAGAGAAAAAGAGAGAAAATCTCCTGGCACCGGATGATTATAATGAGTACTTTGACGGTCTACATGAAAAGTAATGATGCACTGAAATAATATTCTCTGGATAGAGACACTACACCAAAGCGTTTCATTAAATAAACATATTACAGTTCCAAGAGCACTCGTGTAAGTGAAAAACCATGTTGTTGTGTTTTGGTAAAGAAAAAAAGCCTAAAAATGCCTATTTAATATGACCCCAAATATGCTGGAAGAACTCTTTAATTTCATTTTAAACTTAGTTTAATGCATTACCCATGTCAATGTAAAATGTAAAGGTAAACCTGAATTCGCCTCTTTTAATTTAAATTCCCCGCTGACATATGCAACTCGGAAGTTTGTGGGACAACGAGGCGAGGTGAACGGTTTACGGATAATAAAACCTGATCTACTCAGGCGAAAAATACAAATAAGGGCTCGTTGGAAAGGTCAGCTGGAGATCTACCGAACTATGGAGTTTAAAGCATCTCAGTACTTTCGTTGCCGAAGTTCGTGGGTCAAAATATCCAGCGAGGTGAAATGTCCAGAAAAAATATATTTATTGGCGGAGGATATTTGCAGTTTCCGCGTTATTGTGGGAATTTACGCGAGTTCAGTTTTCCAAAAAAATCTGCGACTCCTGATCCGCATACAACTGGGGGATTACTGTATAATGATCGCTGTGTGTAGACCACAGCATGGACCATGAAATTCTCTAAAGAGAGTGTCTGCTCATCCAAGGCACTGAATAGAAACCTTTCTTAATTATACTTTGCATTTTGGTTCTGTTGTTTGAGAAATATTTCCATAATTTCAAGGCCTGTGGCCATTAGCATGTTTCTACACAGTGGATGACGTGGTGTTAAATATATGAACAAAAATACACAAATGAAGATGTCAGTATGTCATCCAAAGCCAGAAACCGCATTTGTATGAGATTACATAACAACTCGGCAGTTTGAGAGAAGTGTGAAATGATTGCGGCACACAGTTTGGACAGAGGCTTGTTTCAATAACTTGTTAGCTGCATTAGCTTCATAGCTCTTTTATGTGCTCACTTATTAATGCCATTTAACGTCTCGAATTGATCAGTTAGTTACAAAGATTCAAATTCTAATCTCAGAAAAGCTGCACTGTTGGCTTACAGTATGTGAGGAAGCTTAAGATAAGTAATGTGTTTGTAAGAACAACTATAAATTACATTCACAAATCATTCACCGCGTCTTCAACAGGTCAGACTGAACGTGGGGGTGGAAATTTACTGTCCCTTAGACACAAGGAGCTGCAGGCTTTCAGAGCTGAATTAATATGAAACGAGTTCCAAAAATACCGGCGCTCATCTCACCACAGCTGCTGAAAATTTATGGCTGTGTTGCTGGGCCTGTCTGCAGCCTGCCCCTTTACTGATCTAGCACCAGATCTTCACCTAACCCTGATCAATACAAGGGAGAATGAAGACCGCGTCTCAGTGTAGTGTGGGACATTTCCACTCGTTAAACCTACATTATGTGAGGTATGAGTTTAAATGCTTAAACTATTGAACCTAAATCAACTGGGACCTTGTATCTCCCAGACACACACATCATCAGATATAAATATATACACATACATATACATATACAATATATATGTATATATTTTTTGACATAATATAAGACATAATATTTTTTTATTATGTCATATATATCACTTCATTGTTTATTTTGCATTTTTATTATATTTTTATTATACTTTGTGTATATATATATATATATATATACACACACACACTATGTATGTATATATATAGAGAGAGAGAGAGAAAGAGAGAGAGAGAGAGAGGGAGAGAGAGACAGAGAGAGCGAGAGAGAGAGAAAGAGAGAGAGAGAGAGAAACCAACTCATTGAGTTATATGTATGATGCATTAAAATAGCATAGTAACACAAATATATTAAACACTGAATGAACAATTACACTGGTATGGAGAGTCTGATTTAAATACTACATGCTCTAAACGCACTTGTTTACAGTGGAGTTACAAAGCCTACCTCTGAACCTCTTATACTTAACCTTCCAATAGAATATAAAGCTGTCTTGAGAAATGCAGCTCAGGGCTCTATGTCATTGTAAGAAAGGGCTTGCTGTATTTCTGGTTGTGGTTTTATGTTTTTGCCCTCACATTATTAAGTCCTTGTACACAAAAGAAGTACTGACCCATAAACATTGTGTCTGTGGGCTGCTCTTTGGACCGGCCAGGTCGTTGGTGCTGGGTGGCATGAAGACCTTTTGCCGTCCGTTGGGTTTTGTGCTTCGAAATTGTAACGTCATTCTGTGGTTCAACCAGAGCCGGCCTGAGATGGAGATTCGGTAGTGAGGGCATTAAATACATGTGTGTTTTTCATAGAGTACATATCAGAAAATATACATTTGTTTTAAGTATTTTCTTTTGTCCATTTGTCATGAAACTACATACAACATAAACAGTAGAAGAATGTTTTCAAATGGTGTAGAAAAAATGGTGAAAAAAAAATGAAATCAAAAAAAGCTAAAAGAAGTTGATCAAATTTGTGACAGAGATTGGAATCCAAAAGTCTTTGTGTAATGGTTAATGGTTAAGTTTCTCATGAAAAAGAGTGCCGTTATGAAGTTTTCTCAAGAAAGTGAGTGGAGTTATGAAGATTAATGAAGATTATGGAAAGTAAACTACATCCATTCACAAATAACTTTATACCATCACCATCACCATTAAACAGTTTAAAACGACATTTTGCAAAGTTTCACAGCTGGTAAACATTCCTATTTGTTCATCCTGAAACGTCCCATCAACAGTATCTCCCTATTAACTTATTACTGTCTACCCACCACAGTGTAATTACTCTGGGCCTACTGCATCATCAGCTGTGAACAGTTACATACAGTTTTACACTCATGCATCAGTACCAATCACTTCAGCACATTCAGCACATGCTAGTATTCACCTCTGCTCACAGTATAGCCCCATCCTTCTTCGGGAACTGCTCCTCAGAATGATCCTGTAACTCTCGCCTGGTGCTAAAAGATCAGAGATGGTCAGCTGCTTCTTATATATGAGACCCAGCAACACACCCCATTGCGCATAGTTACTGCCAGCATCCTCAAGTGTGTATGTGCTGGGTTAGTATGTGTTTAGTTCTGTAACAGGACCAAATAATGTGTGAGTGTGTGCGTGTGTGCGCATTTGTGTGTGCGTATGCATGTGTGTGTCCAAATAATGTGGAGTAATTTAGCAAGATTTTTGGTATTCCTTTATAATAATAATATACCTTTACCTGAAAAATCACAAACCGAATGGCTAGTAGTGTGTGTGTGTGTGTGTGTGTGTGTGTGTGTGTGTGTGTGTGTGTGTGTGTGTGTGTGTGTGTGTGTGTGTGTCTCCATAACTTCTCTCTGGAAATGACTTGGTCACCTTTGAGCTGAAGAAACATTAGAAGTCCAGAAATGCCAGCCAGTGCTGCTCTATTAATTCAGTGTCTAAACGAAAGCTGTTGACATTAACTCGGCCTGCTTGGCACTGAAACAGTGGGTTATAGATATAAGAGGTACAAACAGAGTGGAGGGATCTTCTATGAAATGCACACCAAAGACTATTTGGAAAAGCTTCCACTTCATACAAAAATAAAGGTGCCAGAATGTTTCTTTTCAAAAAAACCTCATTACAGAAAAAAAATGCTCAAAGATAAAGATATCGTCTCTGTTGTAACAGAACTATGTGCATGTTAAAGTCGCATAGTTTCACATGGACATAAGACTAAAAGCCTAAAATGAAGTAATGTAATAATCATCATAACTTTTCAAAGGGATCCCATTAGTAACTGTAGCAACTCTCTCTTCTATCTTATAATCCGTCAGAATTCATGTACAGAACACCATGGCCTTTAGGTTGCATAACAAGATCTCCTCCAGCCACTGGTTTGCCAAATCACTGGACGGCAATAAATTATCCTTTATGGAGCATCCTGTCTAAGAGGTGTTTATTGGTGCCCTATCCAAAAAAGGGAGACCAAAAATAAAGTGTCTTACCTACTAAAAAGAAACCAAAATTGAGGGAAAAAAATAAACCAAAACTTTCAAGTAATGTTTTATTTTTTTCCAGAACTTCTTCATAGCTAATGTGAACAGTCATTAAAACCAATGTAAACCACAAAAGATTAATTTTGGGCATCACACTCTCTTGTCCATAAACTTCTATAGATATAGATATAGAATACAGATATGCTTTTACCAACCAAGGATTTCAACTGCTTTTTTCATATTTCATAAAGCTCTTATTAAAAGATGCCTTAAAACAGAGTTTCAAAGTCACATTCTCTAATATGTACAGTACATATGAAACGGAAAAAACGTCTCGTTTGAATTCACCGTTTTTGAGATGTTACAAAAGCGAATACATTTAAATCCATCCATTCACGCTAAATGTATAAGGAATGGACTGCGTTATGCTCGAGATGCAGTACTGAGCAGCCAATAAGACCAGAGCTCAGTCTTAAAACCACAGTAACAAAACCATCCTATTCCTAAAGGGTAGAGATAAAATAAAGGTGTTCTTCTTAGATTCCGTCATATGCAGTTTCACCAACTCCCCTAATTACACCGTACTACCATTTACATCAAGCGCCACCGCATATTTTCCCTATCCAAGTGAGGCCGAGGCCAATTATGCTGTCTTGTAGTCAGCCATGGATGACTGTGAGATTGCCAGGGATTGATGATAGAGCCAACAAGTGAGTGTCTTAATCCCAAACAGAAGCAGAGAGGTTGTTCCAGAGTTTGGGGGCTTTGTGCGTGAAAGCTCTTTAACTGCAATCATATGGTTAAACACCAGTGTTGATATTTTCTACCCCTCAGTTATGCGTGTGATGTGATAGACCAGATAGTAGCATCTCTTACAAGAGGTTTATAAATATATACAGGTTTCAGTCTCACAAACGCACATACAGATGTATTTAGGGGTGTTTGGGGACATTGCACACACATGCACATTGCTCCTTTATCCCAGCCATGAATCATTAGACACTTGGTGTCTAAAATCCAAAATCCTTTGCTCTGTTCCTGATTGAACATCATTTTAATTTGTAAATAAAGGACAAGAACTGATCCTACAGTCATACAGAATAAGAGAAAATGAGAGAAACGTAAAATAATGTAATAACAGTCTTGGGAAATGGGCTCTTTTCTAGTTCAGAGCAGAGAGCAGACAGTTTTGTAAGCAAGCTGATGCTGTAATTGGACCTTAGAGAGGAACGCAACATTAGAGCAGCGTTTAAAAAACTGAGATGAATGCCGGCACAATCCATGAGAGCCTTTAGAGTCAGGGTTCAGCCCACGGGTGCCAAAAAGATGCTTTGGCATGTTTCTTTAAGGAAGTGCATGGAAGAAAACAGAGCAATACTTAGATCCATTCACTCACAAGGTTGTGATGCAACCACATGATTGCTGATGGCTGATTGCATTTTGCCACCATATAAAATTAACCACAGTGTGTCCTCCGTCTGCCAGTGTAAACTCCCTCTAGTCTTTCAGCGGCGTGTTACTGACCTCTGTCTCTAATGGGACTCACTCCTGCAAGCAGCATGTTTGTTTTCACTGTTTTGGTTGTTGGTTTGTTTGTTCAGTCGCTCAGAGGGAAGGACGTATATGTACATATGTCCACATTATTTGTTTATTTAACTTGTTTTTGTCTCACTTAATGTAATTTTAAAATAATAGCTGAGACAAAACAAACGAGAAAGGCAAAGGACAAAAATAAAAGTGTTCAGTCTATAATGTGCCCAACTTTTATGTGTATTTATGCATCCCAGTATAGCTACATATTCAATCGAAGGCTCCGGTTAATTTCAAAGTGCAAAACATGCATGTCGAGCGAACTGGAGATGCTAAATTGCCCCGGTGGGACTGAGTGTGTGAATGTGTTTATTGATGCGTCTAGCCTGTGATGGACAGTGCCCTACTGCCCTAAGAGTGCTGGGATAGGTTAGAGTGACCCCAGGTGGGATAAGCAGCTCAGATAATGTTTGGATGGATGGAATACAACAACATATGTCAATATTTAGTAGTTACATTAAAAGATTCCAAATTAGTTATTGGCTTGGATGCTAGTATTTTAATTAATATAGAAGCTTTACATTACGTGAAGGTGCTTTCAAAAACATTTTTTTTACTCACTTTCATATCTCGAATTTCGAAAAGGACCCTCGCATGGGAAGAAAGTAGCTTTTCTGTAGCATCACTCCTGAGAACCCTTTTTGGCACTTTTATTTATTTATTTTCCCCCATTTCTTTCCCATGTTTAGTCACAGTTCAGCTGCCTGTACTTCTCATTGTGAAAAGAATGCCTGTGATGCTTTCCCATCTATCAGCGTGGGGTAAGAGCAGTCAGCACACGCCACAACTGAACCCCAGGCCTACTGCCTTCTGCATTTATAGGGTGTTAAATTAACCCAAAAGAGCAATTGCATGCACTACAAATGATGATATACTGACAACTGAAAACTTCTGCAATGTAGACAATGTTTCTAACGTTTCCTCTTTATGAGATTATTGTGTTTCCAGATATTTTAACTCTTTTATACTGTTCTCAACATACTGAAGGATCACTCTGCTTCCTTGTAGTAATATTTGTTTAAAGCAGAATTAATCTGTGCAGTGCAAGGGGATCATTTTACTTATATAAAATTATTTTATTTACTTAAATATCCCTAGAGTCGACCAGAACCTATCCTAATTTCTGTCTATAAAATACAAGAATATATAAAATCTGAAAATGTAGTAATCATACAATGAGAAATATTAAATACTGTGTAAAAATAAAAGATGTTTAAGACATTTTTGTAGGTCCATGGTGTGCTGCAACGTGACATGAGATCATTCTTAGATCGGAGCCCATATGTCATCTCTAATGATTATCATGTGATCATGTAAAAAGTAAGAATTCTTTGTTCTACACAAAAATGGTTCTTAGTCTCTGTTCTTAGTTTCACAAACACAAACACATAAGCATTTAAAAAGATTTTTAAAAAGAACACACACACATTTAATTTTTTGCATATATAAATATATAATAATAATAATAATAGTAATAATAATAATAATGATACATTTTATTTAAAGGCACCTTTCTGGGACAAAAGGACACCATACAATAACACAAGTGCAACAAACAGTAAAAACAATCATTCAAAACAAAAAATAATAATAATTTAGTTTTCCCAGTACTTTGAATGTCATATCAAAGAGATGTTAGGTGCTTTAGTTTTGCATTGGAGCTATGAATGTAATATATTTACCAAGTAATTTAAGTCTATGTCGCCCAAAAAGGTTTCATAAACCAAGCCTGTACTGGCTAATCAATGACATCTATTATAAGGTCAGAATTGAGCCATGATTGCCAAACCATTAACTACAATACCAACTAATTATAGCGTGCATTATGGTGTTTTATCTCAGTCCAGGTCCTGGGATAATACAAGATTAAAGATAAGGAATAACTTTATTTATCCCGAGGGAAATTCTTTTGTCAATAGCAAGCTTAATTTTCCAAACAATAAATGCAGAAGTCCTACACTCTACATTCACATACTCACTACTGTAACATATTTATGAAGGGTCCATCTGTTGATGCACAATTGCTGTTAGTCATCCAGTGGCCCTTCATCTTTGGCGAGTTTTAAGCTCTTGGTTGGATAAATTTAGCTGTTGAACCACTCTCTAGCTGACACAGTCATACATTAAAACCCCCACACCACAGCTATGTTAGACAAACTTCCAGCTGTACTAACAAGTGTTCCTGCGGTCCGACCAGTGTCGAATAGGATTTCTGATTCAGGGTTAGTCACTAGTCAGGGACTAATTTGTTTCTAAGTCTGGACAAGTCCTGCACTGCTGGTTTTAGCTCCCAGTGTGCACTATATGGACAAACGTTATGGGACGTCTGACCATTACACCAGCAGGGATTTTAATGACATTACATTAAAATACATAGACTTTAAAATATAGTTGATCTCCCTTTGCTGCTGTAACAGCTTCCACTCTTCTTGGAAGGCTTTCCACAAGAATTCGTGTCCATTCATTCTGTAGAGCATTGATGTTGGACGAGGAGCCCTGGATCTCAGTCTCCATTCCAGTTCATCCCAAAGGTGTTGGATTGGTTGAGGTCAGGGCTCTGTGCGGGCCAGTTATCCCACACCAAATTCATTCAACCATGTCTTTATGGAGCTTGCTTTGTTCACTGGGGTACAGTCATGCTAGAATAGAAAAGGTTCTTCCCCAAACTGTGTCCACAAAGTTGGAAGCATGGCGTTGTCCCAAATGGCTTGGTATACTACAGCATTAAGATTCTCCTTCACTGGAAGTAAGGGGCCTAGCCAAACCCTGAAAAACAGTTGTGTCCCAATACTTTTGTAGGTTCAGTTGAAGTTTTCCTTTAATATGACATAAGTATAAAGTATAAGGGCAAGCAGTGTTGCCAGCACACCTCCTGTGATGGGCAGGCAGTGTGCCATAGAAAAGGCCTGCCAGCAACACCCTAGCCCTCGACAGCTGTCCCACGGCCTTCCCAGTCAAGCGTGTTCATAACCACACAAAAGCTTGCTGAAAGGAGCTTGCAAACGGACCCACAGCTCTCAGCACGGGTATTTTTGGCCGGCCGGTGGGGGGCGTGTCTGTTTGAAAGGAGCTGTAGGATTTTGCACCCTCTCGCTACTTGGAAGTGGCAACAATCACAGGCAGTGTTACTGACACTCAGGATGATGGGCGTCAGGGGGATTTTTTTTTTTTTTTTTTGTCAAGGAGTCTCACACATTGTTTATCATGGACCGTAATGAAGGCCGAGGGTAAAAAAACATGGCTTCGGAGGAAACCGTCACCACATTCTGGCCTCGTGTCAGAAAGTGGCACAAAAAGATGCTAATTTTATCTAGCTTAGTCACTGGCCATATTAAGAAACGAAGGCCTGTGCTTTTGTAGGGCTATTCTGACAGCATGACTCATAATCAGACTGACTCAACTGAACACATCGATCATGTCATGCAGGGTGCTAATATTCTGCCGAATGTCCGAGAGAACCGGTTCCGGAATATCAGTGGACAGCTGGTGGCTAAAGTGTCTGCTTTAACAGGATTAATGGCGACCACATACCTCCATCCTGAACCGCTGAGAAGTCTAGGCTCAAACAAACTTCAGTATATTACTGCTTTAGGTTTTCTTACACTATTAAACATAAAGGTTCCTAAATGGTTTTGGAAGTTATTTCACAGTAGCCATAAAATAAAATTTATTTGTTGTAGAGGCCTCTGGACTATGCATTTTTTCTCTTTAACGATGTAGAAAGATTATACTTTTTATGATGGAATTAGAATGATTTATGGTACTGAAAGCACATTGAATTTTTATCTTTGTAGTTATCATAAAAGTGTTTTATTGCGTTTAAATGCTAGGTTTTTTTTTATTGTAACCAGATTGTAAGAATCAAAAATGCTGTGGTAATGCTGTCTGTGTTGTCCCACAAGTCTTTATGGAGAAGTCATGTTTTTAGAGCAAAAGATTCTCATCCCTCCCAATTCATGCCTCTTTGCTCACTGGTGACTCAACACAACATTCCACACACAGACAGCCAACATTGTCCTAGATTATCTGACAACAGGGTGGCAGAGAATATTCTTGATTTCTGTTCTATTACTTAATAATATTGATGTTTTATTTCATCCTATTTAAGTTTCTTATCTAGAGTCCTTAAACCCAATATTTGTGTATATAGCTTTTTTTTTCAGTAGATTTTTACCCAATTTATTTAGACTCTTTGAAGTCATAACAAGCTATTTCCTCCAGGATCAATAAAGTTTTCCTCCGTGCTCAAGAATTCTGATTAAATAAGTTTCTTGCACGTCCTGTTTTACAAGTATGGTATCATGGAGATGTTCTTTAAGGAACAAAAAATAATTCCTATATGGCTCCAAATAACTCTTCTTTTCTGTTGAACAGACTTTCAGATTTCAACCCGTGGCATTAGAATGTTTGGGAATGGCTGATTAGAGTCTCTGATTTTAAAAGATTAACTTGTAGCTATTTCCCATAAATTAGACATGATTATCATCAAAGTTGCAGGATCAAATTACCTGGAGTTCCTCAGATGAGGATGCTATATCCATCATTCTTTTAAATATTTATTGTTTAAGATTTCCTTGGTCTAAAACTTCTCACACTCTAGCCTCCTCATCTATATTCAGAGTTGTACACAAAGTCCCTTGACATATGATGACCTGAAAACGACACTTCTCCTGCTTTTACAATCCTAGTGGAAAAGGTACTGAGATGGGGTGAAGGCCATGGCCTGGCGACATCCGAGCCAGAACTAAAGGGAAAGCGGATCACATCGTAAACCCCTGCTTTCTCCACGCAGATGCACTATGGGTAGATGTCAGGGACACCATGTTTAGATCCTCAAATTCTCAGGCTGACTTTGTCAGGTGCTGCAGAGAACGGAGCATGTCTTAAGGGGTGTTACATCATCTACTGGGATCGTTATTTATTAATAACCCCAGCAACACCTAGTTTCCTTAGCAAGCCCAGGTGATCTCATCCCACCCTGATGATCTAAAAATGTCTGTGTAATGGAGCACACATTACTTTTTTGTATGCATTATCCTGAAACCTGACGTACCTGACCTCATAAGTGTATTAGAGCACACCACAGTCGGTGGCTTGGTGGTTAGGGAGTCTCTCTGATCAGAAAGTTGTGAGTTCGAATCCCAGGACTGCTACTGGCAATACTGATGTACTCTTGAGTAAGGTACTGTCCCCACACACTGCTCCCTGGGCGCCCCCTTTGGTGGCAGCCCCCTGCTTCACGTGGTGAATGTGTTAAATGCAGATAAATAATTTTACCATGTTTACATTGTGTGGTGTGCAACTTTTCTTTAATATACACCATTTTAATAACCATAAAAATTAATGTGGCAAAATAGGGCAAGACCTAGAAGTGATTACAGTCTGCACTGTGTTCATCTATGCCAAAAAGTGACAATGGTTGCTTGTATACCTGCTGGACACTAACAAATACCTCTTCCTTGCTGGTGAACAGTTAGAGGCTGTGTCCCAACTGTACCCAACCTCCAGACCATTTATGGCATTTATCAGACGCTTTTATCCAAAGCGGCATCCATTCCCTAACTTCAGGGGACAGTCTCCCTGGAGCAACTTGGGGTTAAGGGTCTTGCTCAGGGACCCAGTGGTGGTGCTGAAGGTAGGATACTTGGTCCGGAGGCAAGTATCCTACCCACTGAGCTACCTCCACCCAGATGCCACTACCATCTGATCAATACTGAACACAGTAAAGGGTGAATGGCAAACTGTGTATGAAAAGAGATGTGAGAGACTGTAATAGTACAGCTTAGTTGTCAACCTAAAGGTGCAAGTGGGCCGGTTGCCCATTAGAGAGTTACATCTGGGTTCGAATCTCAGGACTACCAGTGGCACCACTGAGGTGCCCTTGAGCAAGGTACAGTGCCCACACACTGCTTCCCGGGTTCTGTGTTGCTGACTGCCCACTGCTTCTCTCTGGTGAATGCAGTAAATGCAGAAAAAGAATTTCACACTGTTCACACTGTGCTGTGCTGTTCTGTTCATGAATGACAAAAAAGGTAATTTTAACCACTATTACTAATGAAAATGAAAATGATGGTGGGTATATAAGGAGAACAAGAAAAAAACAGCACAGGAAATGCTCACAGACACTATTTTTATTAGGTACATCTGCCACATGCGAGCACTATACAGGTTCACAGTTTCAGACTGCAGCCTATTTGTTGCTGCATGTCACCACTGCGGAGCAGAAATTATTTAGGCAGTGGACCATTCTCAGCACAGCAGTAGCACTAACTTGTTATGTGGTGCATAAAGCGCCACAGGATGCCGGAGTTTCTAAATAGAGACTGCGCTATGTAATTGCATTTACAGTGGCTTGCAAAAGTATTCGGCCCCCTTGAATACTTTTGAATACCCCTTTGCCACATTTTGCCACATTACAGCCACAAACATGAATCTTTTTTATTGGAATTCCACGTGAAAGACCAATACAA
>JBBJLR010146990.1:0-15668 GCA_037577145.1 Brachypetersius gabonensis
TCTCTCTCTCTCTCTCTCTCTCTCTCTCTCTCTCTCTCTCTCTCTCTCTCTCTGTCTCTGTCTCTGTCTCTATCTCTGTCTTCTCTTCCTCAGTGAGTAAAGTGGAGTCCCGGGATATTACATATGGTAAGATTTAACCATCCCAGTGAAACCTCAGCACTTTTCAGCCCTCATTCCTCAACACACAACCTGGTTTCAGCCAAAAACATTTCTGATTACACAAGCTTTCTACACGCTGCGGGCCGCATGCTTTAGCACACGTGCTAACTCGCATACAGTAGTGGCCAAATGTCTGGGAACATATGCAAATCTCTTCTCTAATTTATTTTACAATTTGTTTATATCATCAGACCATTCTTAAGTATTCTTAACCATGGAATATCTGAAATAGATGGTGTTGGTGGCCTAGTGGGTAGGATACTTGCTGCTGGACCAAGAAGTCATGAGTTCAAATCCTGCCTTCAGTACCACCACTGGGTTCCAAGACCCTTAACCCCAAGTTGCTTGAGGGAGACTGTCACCTGTAGTTAGGGAATGGAAGTCACTTTGGATAAATGGAAGTCACTATTAGGGAATGGAAGTCACTTTGCATCTGAGAGTCGTCTTTAGTGAAAAGGAAGAAACTCAAAAACACATGGACCTTTTTGTTTGAAGGCCAAAAATTTTAACTATTTTAACAGCTTTATTTTAACTATAAAGCTTCAGAATCTTGAATACTTCTTTATTTTACTGGTCATCACTTTTGTTTGTTCTCATGTTTTTTTATTCTAAAATATTTAATTGTGTCACTTCGTTAGTTAAAAAAAAAAAATCCCAGATTTTCAGCGTGTCTCAGATTTTGGCCTCCACTCCCCAAGATGCTGGATGTTGAGTGGAGTGTGTCTGAGGAACCCTCTTAAAGCCTGAGAAGATAATCCTCATTCTCCTGCCTCTGCGTTCTTCTGTCTGCTTGTGCGACTCTACTTTCAAGCACTCAATGCTTCTCTTGGCACGACTGTCGGCACAACAATGGCACTGAAACTCACAGTGCTGAGGATTATCGGGCAGGACTTAATAATAACACTTCGCTATTGCATCCCTAGTCTTTCCACGGTCTGCTAGCTTGTTCCTTTTTCTCTCAGTTCCTCCCTCGCCTCTGTCTGTCACTCTTGACAGTTCATTTCAGTTAATTAAGTAATTACACGATGCTATTAAACTGCATCGCCTTTGCAAAGAAAGTACATAATTACATCCATAGTATGTCATGTATTTTATGGAAAAACACCAAAATTCTCTGTATGTGTCTTACTATATTTAAGAATGCACTGATGTATATACTTCAGATTAATTTACAGCACTAATGTATATACTTAAGCACAATTTACATCACTAATGTATTTACTTATGCACAGTTTACAGCACTTATGTATGTACTTAAGCACAATTTACAGCACGAAATTACAACGGTACCTTGACTTATGAGTTTAATTCCTCCCGTTACAGAGCTCGTAACTCAAATTACTCGTATGTGAAATCATTTTTTTCCTATTGAAATGAATTGAAATGCAATTAATCCGTTCTGGATCTCCAAAAAACACCACTTTTTTTTTTTTTAAATAAGAAAAATGTGCTTTTATACAACTAATTTTGTGTAAAAATACAATACAATAGAATGTACTGCAATAAACTGTTTTTATTAAGAATAATGTACAGCATCTTTTTAAAACTCTCAAACCAGCCCCCACTGGCTTTAAGCGTCTCGCCTGATGCCTTGTTCTCCGAAGTGCCTGGGGCTGCTGCAGCAAATCGGCGTAAAAGGCTTGAGTCTTCTCGTAGATTATCACCTCCGTTACGGATCTCCTCCAAGCCGCTTCTCCGTCAACCACAACGTCAGCAGCTTCTCCACATTTTCATGGACAGATGTTCGCTGCTTAGAAAATATTTTGATTCGCCAAGTCAATGCACACCTTGGTCATGATTTTCTAATTTATTTCTTGAATTCAATGCACATCATCTGCTTCTTCTCAGCACAGTCCTTCGTACTCAATTTCTTTGGATGGATAAGCAAACTTTTGCAAAATAACTGCACGCACAAAAGCTTGTAACCCAAATTTTAACTCTCAACTCAAAAACAAAAAATCGTCTGAAAGACCGCTCGTATCTCAAAAAACTGCTGGGACATTCGTAAGTCAAGGTACCACTGTATATACTTAAGCACAATTCAGAGCACTAAAGTATATACTTAAGCACAATTTACAGCACTAATGTATATAAGTAAGCACAGTTTACAGCACTAAAGCACTAAAGTATATATTTAAGCACAATTTACAGCACTAATGTATATACTTAAGCACAACATACAGCGATCATGTATATGCTACATGTATATAACTGTAAATTACAGCACTAATGTCTGTACTTAAGCTGCGGTGGGCAGGTCACTTCCTCCCATTGACCCCGGAATAGGGGTACCTGCGACCCTAGTGTGGATTAAGTGGTTACAGAAAATAAAAGATTGAATGAATACCTGAATAAGTGTGCTTAAAATATTGAGGGGTACTTAAACAAAGTTGGTAAGACTTTACTGTAGGGAGCAGTTTTAGCTCAGAAACGCTTGGTAGAATTAGCCTTTGTAAAAATGTTTAAAGTAGTTATATAACAACTGACATAAACCTACATTAATTACATATATTAGATGCTTTTATCCAAAGCGACTTCCATTCCCTAACCACAGGGGATAGTCTCCCTGGGGTTAAGGGTCTTGCTCAGGGACCCAGTGGTGGTGCTGAAGGTAGAATTCGAACCCATGACCTCATGGTCCAGAGGCAAGTATCCTACCCACTGAGCTACCTCCACCCCATTATGACTGATAAAGTCTTATTCCAGCTACCTGTTACAAAGGCTGATTTATTTAACTGTGGGGTAGTTTTAGCTCATTAAGTGTTAAACCAATTGACGTTTGTTCAAATAAGTCTGTATAACTGTTTGTTAGATGTCATGAAAAGGCTTATGTTGACTCATAGATGCTGCCCTACAGTAAAGTCTACTTAAATATAATATCAACTTAAATTTATTACTTAGAAGTTTATTTTGAAACAGTGCCTTTAAAATTGTACATAAGTGTGCTGTGCAGAAATACACGTATGTTAATGTACATTAACATACACAAATACATTTCTTCCTGGTGCAATAGAATTCGTTTCTTGGTGATTGCTTAAGTCAACCACATTGCTTTATTGATTCAGTCAGCCTTGGGCTCTCAGGTGGTACAGCCGGCTGGAGGGCTGCTTCTAGCCTGTTTGTGACAGGAGAAGGCCTATTGTTTGTGGTGTTAGGGTTATAAGCTCTAATTTGCTTATTTAGAACTGGTCTTGTGAATGGTCAACATGGCCAGCAAACAGTACACTATGATTGGTCAAAAGGCCTAATTAGCATATCTGGGCCTTCAGCAAGGTCAGCGTTGCAAAAACTAATGTCAGGAGATTTAATGAGAAGCCCTATCACTTGTTCCTTAAAAAATCTTAAATAAAACATTTAAAAATATCTGAGTCTGTTATGTCATATTAGGGTTTGAACCTCCATTTACTGCTTAGATATATTTTTCTAGTTTATTTATATCTAAACTCTATACGTTGTAACAAAGCTGATTAATCTGATAAACTTTTGAAGAACAATGAATATGTTTTTGCTGTTATCAGATGAATTTTGCTGTTATATAGAAGCATTTGTCGTTGAATCTGCTTAGCTGTCTTTCTTCTTCAATATCTGCCCCTTTTCATTATTTTTTTCTCTACTCCTCTTCTACAGGCCCCACGGTCAGTAAGGCGACTCTCTCTCACTCAGTGGTCACTCTGCCCTGCCCTCCCATCTATGGAGACTATGTGCGACTCTACTGGTGGCGTGCAAAAAAACCTGCTGAGCCAGAGCTCATTTTCCAGTTCAACCGCTGGAGGAATCGCACAAAGCAGGAAAAGTCCGACCTCCAGCTGATAGTCCCATCTCCCTCAACTGGAGGAAACTTCTCCTTCCTCCTGCAGTCTGCGCTGGCGAATGCAGGTCGTTACCAGTGTGAGGTCTTCCTGGATGATATGGCACTTGGCCAGTCCACAACTCTCAGCGTGTTACGTGGTAATGGCAAACACAGCGCTATGACTGGGAGTCATGGCCGAAATCTAGTTTTTGTTCTGCATTTTTCGTTAGAGAACTAGCTTGTGAGGGACACTGACAGTCAACTCTTACTGTCCCGCTGAAAATATGCCACGAAACATCATTTCTAATTAATGTTGACTTAAATGGCGCTTTTACACTTACAAAAGGAACCTCAGCATACTGCGAACAAACGTTTTTCCATTGCAAATTAAGTGATCTGTATTCTATGGCTTGGCCCCCACCTATAGTTTTTTCACTATATGCAGAGAGCACCCGCGGATGTGGTAAAAAATGCCTAAAAATGTATATTTTTATAGTGTAAACCATAAATATATCCCCAAATATGCTCTCAAAACACTTAAATTTTATTTTAAACTCGGCTTAATACATTACCCATAAAGAAAATGCAACAGTTAACCCACATTCGTACTGTACAGTTTACACTAAACTCCCACAGTGCTAGAAAGTAAATACCAATATGACCACTGTACAGACTATACTGTAATTCATGTACACGCGTTTTCTTTGGTATGCACTTTCATTTTCTGAGGTATAAGCAGGTAAATACAGTAATGAATTCATTTAATTTCCAGTAATAATAAGAAGAACAAAAAGAAAAACACAAGAACACTCAGAGAAACACTTGAGACACTTCATGGCAGAAATTCTGGACTCCAACTGTGTCAAAATTGCAGCAGTCAATCAGCAGCAAGGAGGAATAAATAACGTTTTAGATTGGCTACTTTCAAACTTTTCAAGTTGGATATTAAGGGGCCATATATTGAAGATGGGTCATTTTGCCCATTTGTTTCTAGTTATTATGGACAAGTTGGGCCACAGCACACATTGAAAATATCATTTGTTTTATTTATTATTAAAAAGGTCTAATACCAATGTTAATGTTTTGTTGCACAGACCTACACAGCATATTTCAAGACATGCCACCACTGTACAACATAAATATTAGCAGAAGCCCTTGAACCGTGAATTATAGGACAAAGTATTAATAAAAGAAAGTCATAAAAAATTACACTTATTAACAACACAAAACAAATCAAGTTAGTGCAAGCCCAGTACACTCACAAGCTCATTCATCTTCTCCACACACACACACACACACACACACCCACACACATACACACAGATGCAGGTCAGGACACTGTGTGCCCTTGCATTACCGGCCTTGGGTTTGTTTTGTAATTACCCAGTATGTGGAATCAATCACACCTAACCAGTGCACTCCAGCCTATCAGTCAGGACCTCTTCATTCCATTCTCTCTCTCTCTCTCTCTCTCTCTCTCTCTCTTCCCCTGTTTAATCATTCTCTCCATTTCCCCCTTTCATTCTCCGCCATGTTTTTGCCTTTCCAAACAGCCTCTCTTTCTCTGACTTGGCAAAGTAATTTTTTAGTAGGCCTCATTATGGATATCATTATGTGTAATTACACCTGCTGCCGGTTTCGGCAAAGACGCTGGCGGCTACGGCATCGCCGTGGTAACCGCTTGGCTCAATTAGGCCAGGATTGATTCTGCTTTGAGTGTGAGAAGACACGCCACATCACTCACAGTCAACTCTGCCTGGTCGACTGCAGACCCAGCTAATGAACAACACGTAATTTTAACCCCTCTGTTTCTTCCTTTTCATCTATTTATTTGTCCATCTATCTATCTATCTATCTATCTATCTATCTATCTATCTATCTATCTGTTTATCTGTCTATCTGTCTATCTATCTATCTATCTATCTATCTACCTATTTCCTTATGTATAGTTATTGGAGTGGAAGGTCCTATAACTATACATTATTGGATTTGGACAAATATTATTTTCCTTAAGATCAATAACCAAATAACAAACAAATGGTCTCTGTCTTAGGCTATGTCAGGCCCTCCAGTTCCTCTCTGGATCTCACCTGTGTGTTTGCCGAGCGCTCAGAGGTGAAGTCTGTGAGGTGGATGCATGTAGAGCGGCCCAACTTACAGCTAAAATCGACTGCCACGTTAGGCAAGCTGACCGTCTCCGTGTCTCTCCCCGTCACCCCAGAGACAGCTGGCCAGTATGCCTGCACACTGCAGCTGAAAAACAAACAAACAGTCAGATATGTTTACACCGTCACACTGCAGCTTACAGGTGAGAGAGTTTACTCTTTATTATCCTTAGTAGATTTTTTTCCCAGTGAGTGTGATGTAAAGGAACTGCCAACAGTAAGACTAATCTGCATCACTTTAACAAAAAATACTTACATTTTTTCCTTTAACCCACTAAGCTCAGAATGACGTCTGACACCTCGAGCACTAACACAAACCGGGGGAACTAAAACTATTATCAATTTACTATTTCTTGCGCTTGAGGCATGGATCCCTGCAGCTCATGTTAAAAAAATGTTTAAATAAAAAGTAAAAACTAACCAGGCTGATCAGTTAATATTGTAACAGTCCAGTGATACCACACCCTACAGGAGCCCAAGAGAGTATGATTGGCCCCACCTTCTCTGGGAGGGTAGGATGGCCCTCCCTGTCCCTCTATCACTCAAAGCAATGCTAGTTAATACTGGCATTTATTGGTAATTGGCTTAGTTAGTA
Source organism: Brachypetersius gabonensis (assembly GCA_037577145.1). Taxonomy (NCBI): domain Eukaryota; kingdom Metazoa; phylum Chordata; class Actinopteri; order Characiformes; family Alestidae; genus Brachypetersius; species Brachypetersius gabonensis. The sequence goes on from JBBJLR010146990.1 coordinate 6,710, forward strand.
ATTGTTACTGTTCTCCTCCAAGCGTGTTGAGGTTGTCCAAAGAAATTCCATTAACTGCAGTTGGTTATTCCCACCACTCAGAGCGGCTTTCACAATCCTTGCATTGGTAATACTGTGTTATCGTGGCCTAAGCAGAAAACCGGTCATGACTAAAGTGAAAAGAAAACTGGTATCTAGCTTCATCTTATGCTGCAAGTAAACGTGTTATAGCTCAATCCCACATCCTAATGTTGCTAAAATGGATGATAGTCGCTGCCAATGAACATGATGTCATTTGATAATGCTAATTGATGCCTGTTGGCTTTCATTCATCATTAGCAACATTAGCAACATTAGAATTATTGACTGAACTACTTCTTTAAATCCCATCATCATAATTCTTGTACCAGATCAGGCAGCAGGATTCCATGGATCATCGGACGGGTCAAATTCCAGAGCCTTCCTCAGTGACACACAACATCAATTACAGCCATTAGTAATGATTAAGGCCCATGCTTTCTGTGTACCATACAGCTAAGACTGATGACGATGGGACTGAACATTTCATTTATGAGCCTATTTTACTAAAGAAGATCAATTGGGCCATGGTCATTCCAGAAACACATCATGTTGCAGCTCTTTTTGCATGGATGACGTCGGCCCAAACCACATACAAATCCAGTTTAGTCCTATCGCCTCATCACAGACACCAGGAGAAATTTGAATACACTGAGGACAGCAACATTACGTAATTCCTTCCCTCCCCTTCCTCCTCCTCTCCCCCCCTCCCCAACCTCTCCTGCTGTACCTGCTTTATAAGACTCTGAATATCTGTTAGTTTAGAGCTCTTTTGAAACATCCGAAGACTCCGGTGAATAAATCCAACACACAGATGCTAAGATTTTATTAGTAATAGTGTCAAATAATCTCAGCAGGTACTTTTTTTGCCCCATATAGAGCGACCTTGCTGTGGGAGTGAGCCGACTACAGTAGAGCCCACAGCCTCTCCAGGCTCTCTGACACCTGCTGGTAAGTTCTGCAGCTACACCCTCACACGTCATACGCAATGAGAGCCAGTTTATGAGGCACCTGGCAAATTCCTGTTATTCTCATTATAATTATAAGTGTGAAAAGTAAACTGGGCTGTTAGTCAAATGTTTTTAACATAACAGTTTTCAAGCAAAAAATATGTTAGCAGAAGAAAGTTTTACATAAAAATAATTGAAATCTTCCTGCGTGTTTCAGTTGTTCTACGTTTTTTTTAATTAAATTGCATTATTACTCAAAAGCTCTATATCAGGAGTCCCCAACTTTTTTGAAACTGAGAGCTACTTCACGGGTACTGAGCCACACAAAGGGCTCCCACTAGAACAGAGTTTACCTAAATGTATCTAAACTTAATGTATAATAAACATGTTTTAAATGCTTTTTTTCAGATATAGTCATTTTCAAATCTACAGAAACGCAAATGTGATTAAAGAACAACAGCAACAGGATAAAATTAAATGTTAGACACTACTCAATGGTGAGTTGTGCTATTTTTAGAGCAGGTCCGCAGGCTACTCATGTGGTCCTTGGGGGTACCCTGGTGCCTGTGGGCACCTCGTTGGTGACCCCTGCTCTATATAAACCCACTCATATTTGAGTTGCTCAGGAGTGCCATCTAGTGTCTAGTTGACCCAGTGGAAGGTCCCCTCCCTATAAGCTCTCTGGTGATGCTGCGTCTTTACACTTTTCAGTTATAAAACTTACAAAATTTGTTCAAGATGCCAAATGTACAGGATTTTTGTTCAGTTATATCCCAAATGAAGTCAGTCAGTCAATATATTTTTGGTGTCTCACCTTTGCCTCTTTTGTTTTGCACTGGAGCCATGAGGCTAAATAAAGCTAATAACTTCCCTTAAAAGACATAACTCCAATTTATCTGTGGAAACAGACAAAAGTGCTGACCAAATTAAGCTTTAAAGTGTCTGCTAGTACTATTTTGGCAGTGAGACACATACTTTTGTCAGTTTTTATAGAGATCAGTGTGTCTTATGGGGTCAGAAACAACATAAGCGAGGCCATTAGAGATTATCTGACAGCACATTATTTGAGTTGAGTTCGTGATGATTGTTAGAGGGTAGCATTGATTGATTGTTGTAATTTTGTAAATGTGATATTTGGCTGTTGTCTTAACTGTTGGTGTGTTGGAGAAGGGAAGTCAGCAGGCAGGAATAAAGAACCCATTCCACCCATTCGCCATCACCTCTTTCTGTTTTTGGTTTTGTTTCCAGAGGGTAACGGCGTGTCAAAACCATCTGCTCTTCTTCCCTCCCTCTCTCTGCTCCTCTTCCTGATACCCTTGATTGTCACGGCTGTCGGGGTGTTGCTATGGAGACGGGGTTGTTGCGCCTCTCGCCGGAGTGAGTCCTGTCATTTCTGCTCTTTTTTCTTTTCCTCCAGTGGTGTCTGCAACAGATCTGAGTGCTGCCAGCCACAATGGACAGATACTGTGAAGTGAGCAAAACTAATTCTGGTGTGTGTGTGTTTGTGTGTTTGTGTGTTTGTGTGTTTGTGTGTGTGTGTGTGTGTGTGTGTGTGTGTAGGTGCACATGCGGAACACACCTTATCACATTACTCTGGAGAAGTGGAGAACATCTACGAAAACCCTGAGGATCTGAGACAGGTGATTAGTGTGTATATCAGGACAGGTCCAGTATAATGTTTTACAATAATATTGAAGAGTCTGTGTTACAGAAAACTGTATTTTTCAAAATAGTCAATGCACCATTAATGTCCCAAAATCAGACTCAGAAAGCTTTACCTTATCTTGAAGGAATTAACTTATTATACAACTTCTCAGTCACACAAAGACACAAAGACAAGAACTATACAAAACACAACATATGTCATAATAAATGTAAAAAAGAAAATGTTTAGTACTAAATACTATGCTATACACACAAAATGCTGTGGTCCATTCAGCCCCGGTCTGTGTTCCATATATGAGAATTAAACAACAACAGACAGTTCTGAAGTCTTAAAGCCTTGTTAAGAAAATGTGTGTATTTAAATATAGAAACGTTATAGAAAAGGAATGTAATAATGAATGATCACTCTCTTACCCTAATACCCATGATGATACAAGGACAGACAGAGAAGCAGGGAAACTGACATACAGACTCACACAACAGTACATGACGAGAGACAAGATGAGAGGATAAATGGACAGACTGACAAACAGACTGACGGGACATAATGAGACTTGGCAAGATCTCCAGTTCCACCTACTAGCCAAGACTCCTCCAGTCAAGACAGCATAACTCACTTAGAGGAGAACGCTAACTACCAACTCTGATACAGTCAACACAAGCCCACTCTGGCTTGGGGAGGGGGAGGGCCATCCTTCCCACCCAGAGAGACTGAAGCCAACTGTGCTCTCTTGGACTCCTGGCCATGGATGTCAGTTCAAACTCGCAATCTCCCAAAAAACAGAGCCAGTGCTTAGAGAGCTATGCCCCTTGGGAGCCTGTTAATGTTGTTATACTGTTATGACAGCCTCTATAAATATCTATTACTACTGACCTGGAGAACACAAAACATACATAAAGTGTGATGAGAGGATTTTTTGCATTTAATCCATGATTTTTTTTTGTATTCACCAGTTCAGCAGTAATAGTATTTATAGAGGCTGTTGTAACAGTTTCATGACATTAACGGGCTCCTAAGATGGATTGAATGAATTAATGAATTAATCAAACAAATAAATAAGTAAATACATTGATTAGTTAATTAAATGTGATGATGTTACAAAGCATATACAAATTGTCAAAAACCCACAATATTTGGGAAACTCCTGAAGATCAGCATCGGTAATAATATTTTTGTATGGGTGAAGCCTAAGCGCATGCTTCCACTTCCAACATCCGTCATCAAGTGCACTCTTATATTAACGGTCAGTTTCTGTCTCTCCTGCCCACAGTCGCCTCCACACAGTGCAGTGTATATGGTAAGTTACCACTGTTGTTTGTTGTTAGTGTGGGTCTCGTTAACACACTGCAGTCCGTCTAAAACCAGAACTTGTGTGTGCTGTGTGTAGGGAGAGTGTGTTAGTCACTGTTAGTCTGTTAGTCTTACATCAGCAATATTGACAGATAGGCACATATACTGTATATAAATATAAGATTCTTCCCCAAACTGGGTCCACAAAGTTGAAAGCAGGGTGTTAAGCATTAAGCATTAAGATTGCCCTTTAATGGAAGTAAGTCTAAATCCTGAAAAACAGGGTAGTCCCTATACTTTTGTGCATGTAGTGTATATGTGTATGAATTTACGCACAATCACACACACAATCTCACACACACACACACAAACACACTCCTTAACAAAAGCACAGACAGGCTCACATATCCTTATCAATTGGCTGTACCTGGTCAAGTTGTTAAGGGTTTGCGTGGTAACAAAGAAAGAACTACCCTCTGAGAGAGTGTCTCTCTCTTTATTTTGAATCACCTTGTTGGTGCATGTCAGGCTGTCTTATCTTCGTCATGTTCAGGAGATTAACTGAAAGAAACAGGAACAAATGTTTTACTGTGACAGGCTCCAAAGTGCCTAAAGGTACGAGGAGCCTAGATAAAGGAGTTCCAACCACCCAGCGTTCAGCACCACCGTAAATCTGAAATCCTCTTCTTCTTCACTACTTTTCAGGATCTGAAGCCCACAGGAGAGCAGGATGTGTATAAGGAGCTGGACAGGTGAGAGACGATCACCGCAGGAGTGCTGGTGCTGCCCCCATTCAGTCCATTAATTGTTAAAGGAACATTCCAGAATTTGTTTTATTTAATCTCGATATGCTGCTTCTGTCTAACATTGCTGGTCACCATGGACCGCAATTCTGACCCATTCAAAACAGAACAGAAAGCCCAGTGAGTCAAAAACACTTAATAAGCAGCCATTTCTTCCTGAATTCAATGCAGTAATAAAATGCATGATAATATATCAGAAATTCTCATGAAGTAATTTACCCAACAAAAACAGTAAAACAAAAAACAGCTACACTTTTACCAAGAATTCTGGTATCCATGGCGATCCATGATGAAAACACGACCCACACTGTTGGTGCCGGTAAAATTTCTTCCTCTGGAAAATCACGGAAGGAATTCATTAGAATTAATTGTACAAATGTACAGCAAGATTTACAAACACCACTGACTAACGAGTTCACAAAAGTTTGCACAAAAATAAGGGTTTCGACAGAACGCCACTTCAGCACCTGCCCATTGTCTTCTATTCGAAATGTTTTGGTGAGTTTTCTGTTCATTTCTAAGTGCAGGGAAACATCAAAAGCTAATTTCCAAAACGGAGAGAGATGAAGTGAATTCATTAAATACTAATATGACACTCTTTCTTTTTATTGCAGATATAACTCTTGCTGTGATTAAGCTGGATGCATACATAATGAAAACACCTTCAAATATAAAGCTTTATATCTACTTATTACTGTACATTATTATGCTATTGATTACTGTAAATGCTGAATAAATTGTGATGCATTAGCATTCAGGATTTTGACTTTAATCATATTTCCCAACTATCACACTGTCTGAGCCACAGGGTTCATGGGATTCTAGTCATGGCCTCATAAACTGCAAGAGAGAACAGACTTAAAGTGCTTAAATCAGTTTGTTCCAGCCATTCAGCATAAAGGAGCCAAACGCATAGAGGAAAGAGTAAGGAAAAGTAACAACCAACCAATTATACACACACACATACACACACACTGTCAAATGCTTGAAAATAGTTTCCACATTTATTAGAATGATAATAAAGATATCAGAACCATGATGGTCATATGGAGTTGTGCCATAACTGAAAATCATACTGCAGTAATATTACTATAATAATAACAACAATAATAAAAATAATAATAACAATAATAACAAATAATAATGTTATTATTGTTGTTATTATTGTAATTATTATTATTTTTGTTATCTTTAAAATATCTCTCTCAAGCAGATTAAATGGAAAACCCATATATTTTCCTTTGAATCATCTTGTTTGTGCAAAAATACTATTTTTAGCCTGCCAGACTGTCTTATCTTTGGCATATCGGGTAGATTAAATAGAAGAAATGGGTCACTAAAATGTTTTACTGACAGGCTGCAAAGTGTCTAAAGATACAGGGAGCCAAGATAAAGGAGCTCCGCAAAGGAGCTCCACTCAGCATTCAGCACCACCAGTATACTGATCACCGCCTGATCATCTGGAATCATCTGCTCCTGGTTCTTCACTGGTTCAGGACTTCAGTTAGAGGCTCTTTGTTCTGCTTGAATGATTCATAAGTTGGTCACTGTGTGTCTTAACCAACAGAAACGTTCCTCTGAAACTGGTCCGGTTCAGGGACTGGACTGGAAATGAGTGTCTCCCTCAGGAAGCCTGGAGAACTGATCTGTTCCTCAAGAACATGTTAAAATTAGAAGGCTCTTTGTAATAAAATTAGGAATAAATAAGTGGTGGGTCAAGACATTTGCACAGCACTGTGTGTATGTATGCACAGTATATGTATACACACACATAAATATAAATATCTGTGTGTGTGTGTGTGTGTGTGTAAACAGATGCTAGTGTGTGGACTGGTATTTTTCCCAACTTAAGAGCTCTTTAGTGCAATCTTTATTTCAACTCAATAAGTGCAATACTTTTATAACTCTGTTATAGCTTGACTTGTTAACTGTGCATCATTGTTGTCTATGTGCAACTTCATGTTTGAGGTTTATTGTCTATACTTATGTTTACTGTTTAAACTATGTTTTCTGTATGCGCTTGTTTGCACCGTTGAGTAGCCCCTACAATTTGTAGCATCCTGCACAATGACAATAATGGCATATCTTAAGAGACTCCATTGTGAACAATAGTAAGTGAAATCGTCATTCATTTAGTCCTAATCGAAGAGGAGCCTATTAAAATATTTCCCCACTGTGGCTCTGAGGGTTCCAGTATCTCTCCTGGTTCTGGTCCCAGCATCTCGGGCGGACAGGTGCTGGAGGAACTGGTCTGTTGTGAGGCGGCCGGTTTGTTCCGCGCGGCTTCCGTACCGTCCCCCGAGGAGCGATGGCCGGTTGGTTGTGGCTGCGCTGCCTGTTCGGGCCCAACTTGCATCGAATTCACCGCCCGACGGAGCAGCCCCGACCCCAGGGAAGAGCAGGGCGCCGGGTACGGACCCCTATCCTCCGTTAGAGATCCTCGGAGCGAGCAGAAAAGCGCTTTTTTCCGCGGTGGAATGTGTGTTGACAGAGGACGAGCTAACAGGCTAATTCTGTTAGCACTTTACTGTCCTACGGGTCTGACAGGAGGACAACAAAACATACCAAAACACTTCGAGCTCTGCTCAGACACGATCCGGAGCAGGAGGCAGACTGGAAACATGTTTAAGTGTCTGCTGTTTAAGCTCTTTTTAAGCTCTGTGACCAGTGACGAGGCTCTTTAAGAGAATTTGCCGCACCACCTTAAATGGAGCAGTTTCAGTAAGAAGCCTCTGTCAGCCCTAGGACTCAGGACCTGGTTTAAGGTCGTACTGGGTTACAGTTGGAGCAAATACTGGGGTCGGACCGAATTATTTAAAAAAATGTATTTTATGTCGTTGAGGAATTGTTTCTGTTGTCAGATAGACGCTATAATAAGCCTATTACAGCTCATTGACTCATTATAAGGTAAAACTGAAGGCGGCATTGTATATCTGTTAAGGTTGACAGTGGAAGATCTGTGACTAGTAACTGAAAAGATAACGAGCTGGTCTCAGTGATGAGGAAGTCCAGGTCGGCCAGGTTCTTGTGAACATTTTCCGTCTTAATGTTATTGCCTCACTGTTTTCAGTAAGAGGTCACTTTCAGCTCAGTGTGTGCTTTAAGGTCATTCTGTGTTAAAGATGTAGCATAAAGCACAGATACTGGAACAATGAAAGAAAAACGATTATTTAATATCACTTAGAATTGGTTTCTCCTGCAGGGTTGGGATTACCTGCCCAGAAGTCTGGAAAGACACACGGACAATATCCTCGGCTGGGTAAGTTGGGGTTCCCTTTTCCCCTGTAATCACAAGATGATGAACTTTATTTTATTGTATTTTCTATCTATGCCTGCATATAACTAACATAATAATTTAAAAAATGGCTCCTACAGTGTAAAAGGCTGTAAAAAATATATCAGTATGTAAAATATACAAACGTAAGAATGTAAAAGGAAGAGAGAAAATGTAAATGTAGGAATATAAAAAAGCGAGAGAGAAAGCCCTGTCGTTTAACTCAGGGTGTGTGTAATTTAGGCCCCACCCACTTTACTCCCCGACACTTTTGCTGCAACCGAAATCGCATACTACTTGAGTAGGTACTACATTTGAGTTAGAACGCACTGCTCTACCGTTAAAACAGTACGTTCTATACAGTATGAATGAGGGCAGTATGAATGGAATTCGGACGCACTACAACCGCTGTATTGATGTTGTCACGTGGCGTGTGTCGTCACAACAGCGCGTTATTTTTTAACTTTACAGAGGGCATTTTCTCACAAGTGTAATTTAACCACAATGAACATGTAATTTCACGTTTTCCTTAAGGTACTTACACTTGAAAAGAGCCGCGTCTCCGTTTTCTGCCATTTTTCGAATATGACGCCGCCTCTCCCGCTGCATTATGGGATAGTGCAGTGTCCCGCGACTGTCTACTACAGAATTCGGCCGGAAGCAGTAGGTCATCGGGGAACTTCTCGCCTACTGTTTTTCAAATACTATGACTGTGTCCGAAACCGCGCGCTACGTCAGTGCACTGAGGTTTAGTGCGTAGTACGCACTGCGCAGTGCCTTCTGTAGTGCACACTGCTGTGGGTCAGTGCTGTCCTAAACGGAACACTAACGTTTCGCACTTGGTGGAAGTGACGGACTAACATTTGCTCGCGATTCTCCAGCCGCCAAAATATCTGCCGGTTTTACCGCAGTGTACATC
>JBBJLR010147036.1:0-15668 GCA_037577145.1 Brachypetersius gabonensis
TATATATATATAGACTCCAGGGGGCTTCCAGGTCTAGGATTGAGAACCATTGCAAGGGGTATATAACCAATCACTGTAAGAACTCTCATAATTGGTTAAATAATAACCAATTATTACAGTTCTTACAGTGATTACACCATCTAAACCAATTATGACAGATATTACAGTGATGATTTAACCAATTGTGGCAGTTCTTATGGTGATTATTTACTGCCACTGTAGGAACTGTCGTAATTGGTTAAATGGTTACTGTAAGAAGTGTCATAATTGGTAAGATAATCAATGAAGTCAGTTCTTACAGCAATTGAACCACCTAAACCAAATGTGACAGTAATCACCTAACAGTGATTAAACCATCTAAACCAAGCCTGTGGATATCCGTAATCAGTCAGGACTTGCAGAGTGAGCTGCATAATGTCAACCATCCTGTGCCTGCAGTCTTTTAACATTGTATTTTACAGAACAATAATATTATTCACTGACCACTTTATTGGAAACCCCACCCTTGTAGCTTCCTCTTGCTGGTGTAAAGTTAGAGACTGCAGACTGACTTCAGTTTGTGTTCTCCATCCTCTGATCAGTGTCAGCTTTTAACCACAGAATGCAACTGGATGTGTCTGAGTGGTGCACCAGGTTTAACCTAGCAGTGACACTGAGGTGTATTTAAAAAAAACATCAACACTACAGAGTCTGACACACAAACACACTGCCAGGCCGTTACTATGGTTCACTGTGTGGTACTGAGAATGATTCACCACTTAAACGCTGTCTGGTCATGGGCTAGAGCTTGTAAAGGGAGCTTTAAGGTCGGTGGAGGTCATAAAATGGCCAAAAAGTTAAAATACAAGCTATATATTTGTAATAAAGTGGACAGTGAGTGGATGTATTTGGATGTTGTTTTCCCCACATAAAGATTTGAGCTGTTAGAACTTACACTGTCCTGAAACTTTGGAAGATAAAGGTAGGGGTAGGGGCTTCTAACAGAGTGGCCAATGAGTGGAAGTACAAAAAAGAGGTCAGTGAGTAGCAGACCAGGGGAGGGGTTTGCTAGTAAAGTGGACAGTGAGTTGGGGGTTTCCAGTAAAGTGGACAGTGAGTGTGTGTTTAGTGAAGTTAATTGATTTTGTTAATTGCTTGAGATTACCCAGTAGACGTAGATGATACCTTAGTGGCGCCTGGCGGTTTTGGTAGTTTTCCCATGTTCTATAAATGGCAAGTATGTAAGATCCTTATTAGCTCTTAAAGTAGTAAGACACAAGAAAAATGCAGGAGTTATGGTTAAAATAAGGGCCTGACTAATATATTTACATTATTATCACAGTCAAGAACTCAAGACTCTGGTAGTTTAACTGATTGTGTCTGTTGTTCTGAATTGTCAAATTTTGTAACCCATTGAATGCGAGTGGCACAAATCCCTGCCAGAAGCGCAACAAACAGTACATTGTTGTCATACAGCAAAATGGCTTCTTAAATGGAAGCTCAATCGGACATTGTGTCACAGATGACATTCCAAGCTTTATTTGGTGTTCCTGTGTCACGTAGAACCAAAGTTATTGGAATTCAAAAACATGTAATAATAAAAACCACCACTGGGGTTTAAAAACGGCGTCACACGCAAATGAACAAAAATGAACAAATTTCTTTTATTTTAGGTTTTAGAAACAGAGAAAAAGCAGCAAACAGTGAGCGTGTAGGAGAACAAACACTGGTTCTAGACTGTTATACACCGTTTTTATTTATTGAAATCAGAGTTTACTGATGCACTCTGAGTTCTGAGGGTAAACACCGGTTCTAGACTGTTATACACCGGTTATATTTATTGAAATCAGAGTTTACTGATGCACTCTGAGTTCTGAGGGTAAACACTGGTTCTAGACTGTTATACACCGGTTATATTTACTGAAATCAGAGATTACTGATACACTCTGAGTTCTAAGGATTAACCTCAAGCAAAAGAAAGTCTGGGCACTTCTTACCCACTTGCCCACTAGGTAGGTCTCTTCCTTTTACATGATGTCGTTCATATTAAGTCTCACTGCACAGCTCAACGTGCTTAGAGGAGAACACTAACCACCAATTCTATGGTATATCCAGAGTGAGTAAGGCCAATTATGCTGTCCTTTCAAAAGATCTATCAGTCAGGCCCTATTTCAAATACAGAGCATTAATACTTAAGCATCATTCATTTCCAAATGAAAATGCATGTCGGGAAGGACTGTGGTTAGGTGTAACTACAAGAACAGCAGACAGAGCAAAAGCCATTCAGAACTAAAGTCTGTACTTACTTGCTGGTGCAGGGGGTTCTTCTGGTTTATCTAAGGGCAGATCACTAGATCAGTAAAGTTCATTTTGATGTAAGAATTCACAGTTAGTGAATAGTTAGGAGATCTGTAAAACTCAGTAGTGCCTGTTTAGTCAACAATTAACTAATCACTAAATCACTCTTACCTACTGAGTAACTAAGGGGAACATATTGGTAGTTAAAAAATGGATTTAGGTCTTAATACAGCACCAATCATTAGTTACATTATATTATATTTAGTGTTACTGTTCAAACATACACTACATGGACAAAGGTATTGGGACAATCCTCTTAATTTTTTAATTGAAGTGGCCACTTTCTTCCAGTGAAGGGCAAGTTTTTCGATAACTGCTTTACAACTCATTTCTATGTGAGGTTGAATAAGTTCTGCATACCTTCTTTGTCCTTGGCAGCTTTTCTCTCCTCTGGAGTGGATTTCTCTGTGAATAGAGTGGAAAAAGGCATGATATGTGGCCTTTGCTGTTTCCCTTTATCCAGTGCAATTACTCCAGGACTGTTTGACATTTCTGTAATACCACCTCAACCCTGTAAGCACAAACTATCAAACCGAGCTTTAAAAGTCAGTGCTTTCTGCTCTTTTTTCTACTCCTTTTGTGTTGGGTATGCACAGTAGTCTGTAATTACAAAGTGATGTAACAGGCAATCAAAGGGATGCGTTCATTTCATCAGTGCTGTCATAAGAGTACAGAATGTCTGTCAGGCTTTTATTCTAAAGTTATGTTACTTGACAGATCCAATTTTCCTGCGTCAGTTAGAGTTTACAAAGGATTTGAAAGACTGGAGTCTGTATATGATCACTTGTGGAATAAGATAAACTCTGTAGTTTTATGGAACGTACACCCTAAGAGCTTTTATCCAGTGGTGCCTACTATATAAAAAAACACATAAAATATGGATTAAAACACCAGAGATGGCAGTTAAACTAACCTGCTTTAGTTGCGGCTTTGGGCTCTTTTGCTAAAAAGACAAAAGAGAAAATATCAGGCTTGTTTCATCCTTATACTTTCCATTTATCATTTTTCCATCTATACTTTCCATTGTTTGTTTTTAGGTGGCCAAAAATATGACCGGATTCCCTTTGAATATGACTGGATTACCTTTTACCCCAAAGGTAATCGATTTGCCAATACATGTTTGGTGTCTGAACCTTATTTCTTTAGCACTGGTGCTACCATTCTAAAATACTCTATACTGACAAAAGTATTGGGACGCCTGGCCAACATGGACTGTAATAACATTGCATTCAAATCCATAGACTTTAATATGGAGTTGTTAAGTCACCTCAATAAGACTTTATGTGGTTTCAGATACTTCATGACATTGTTATAATAAGTACAGAACATATACGCAATATATGCAGTAGCAGCAGATGATATCATATTATGGGCTTCCATTACTTTCTTTAGCAACATTAGGCTTAAAGTTTCAGTGCCAAAAATATCAGACATCAAACAATATGAAATAATATCTTGGTGAATTAAATATATCTGAGGTATGGAGAAAATTATTTTTTCTTTCGAGCATCAATTTGATGTTAGAATCCATACCTGGAGTCTTTAATTTAGCAGCTTGTTTCGTCTTTGCCAGAGAGATCTTCTTTTTATCTATCAAACAGAGCAGAATGTGGACATTACTCACAGTAGGCCATGGGAAAGGCAATAAACTCTGATACCAAGAACCATCACACTTTATCTGTCTCATCAGACCTTATTGGGCGTGACAGGAAAGAGCAAGGTGTTGATCTTCTGTCACCTTCTTTACACGATAAGCAATAAAATGATTTTACACTCATACATTAAATGACAATGAACAGAAGTTTGATTTCAAAGCTGATATGAGCACTAACATGAACTGAAAACTTTGTGACCCTTAGTGAGGTTCCCCAGTTCACTTAAACCAATGGCCAAAAATGTAATTTCCCGTTATTCCAAATGTAGTCGATCAGCCAAGATTGCATACCTAAATCATCCCATACTTGCACTAAACTCGGCCAAGTGAGATTCTGTTTTATTTGGTTTAATCTCATTTCATTGCACATACTTTCAGCCTCAACAAAACTGCATTACACATTTGCATTAAACTGTGTGTTTGTTAAGTAATATCAAAAAGACTTGCTTATGTAGTTTGATACACTGTTTTCTACAAAAATTGACGAGCATATGTTGCAGAGTCAGTAGAAGCAACCACTAAGAATATGACAGTACTACATTATACAAATCAGCATGTCATACTGTGCCAGAAACCACTTGAGCAAGTCTTTCCTAATTGACTTAACAGTTCGACCCAGTTTGAGGCAGGGGTATAATGAAACGTGTTGAGGATGCAATTATGGGCAAAGTAATTTAAACCAAATAAATCAAAACAATAAATGAAACTAGAAGTGAATAAAGATTCAATGTCAATCCAAACATGAGGCTTTAAACAAATATGAGAACAGTGCATAGAAATGGTAATGCTAACAGGGCTCTGACAAACGCAGGCTGAAACACAGGAGAACGAAGGATGAGGAGACAGGGGATGACAAGTACATGGACAGAAAGCAGAGATGGGGACTCGAGTCTGAGACTCGGAATCGAGTCGCACTTAAGTTGCACAAAGACTTGTGACTTGACTTTAGACTTCCCTCAACGACTTGAGACTTGACTCGGACTCGGGTGCTGTGACTCGTGAGTCGTAACTCCTAAACCATGTTCATTTCATGAAATTGTTTATTTATATCTCGCACTCTTTCCTACGACCTGAAAACCGCTCACCTTGCCCCGGTGTCGCATTATTTTTGTCTAAGGTGAACGGTTTTCAGACGTGCAGGTTGCACAGCACTAATAGGGGGTGTTAGCAACATTAGCTACATTAGCCTTGTGCATTAGCATAGGCAAGGGTTGCCTGGGGGTGGCCAGTGCAAACCTAACATGAATCATAGCCACCAAAATCATTATTTACATTATTTCAATGACATGGAACCAATTTATGGATAGATATGAATGTCCTTTTATATTTTTTATTTCCTAAGGTTGTCCCTCCACAAGAATCACTGGATCCATTTGAGTTTAAGTGTAAACCTTGTAGATTGAGTGTAAAATTAAAGAAACAAACAAATCACATCTTGGCTGATTGACTACATTTTGTAACATATTACATGGATATTTTTGTCAAACTATCAGTTTGAAGCTCATCTCAAAATATCAAGAATAAAAAGAAATAAAATCTTTTCCTAAACTTCTTCCTTCATCTAACACAACGCATAAATTCCCTGAACTGTTCTGCCTGAAATAAACAACTTACATTCCAACTGCCATCGCAAATACCCTTTATTTATTCCCTGACTGGCCATAATTTTGTTCTTTCAGAGTCTGTTTTTGTTCTTTGTGGGTCTGATTTTCTTCTTTGTGGGTCTGATTTTCTTCTTTGTTGGTTTGTTTTTTTTCTTTATGGATCTGTTTTTGTTATTTGTGGGTCTGATTTTGATCTTTTTTGGGTCTGATTTTTTCCTTGTGGATCTGTTTTTGTTCTTTGTGGGTCTGTTTTTGTTCTTCATTGGTCTGTTTTTGTTCTTTGTGGGTCTGTTTTAGTTCTTTGTGTTGCTCCATGGTCCTGGAGGAACATTGTTTCGCTGTCTATATGGCTGAATAATAACAATAAATTGTCTCTTCTATGACAATAAATTGGCTTGAAAAATTGAACACATGCAAAATCACAGAGCACTTTTACCTACCCTCAGTTAGGGGCTTCGTAGCCTTGGTTACTTTCCTCTCTTCTGATCATGTTGAAAAAGAATGGAAAATTAGCATGTCTCTGTAAATGATCTCATCACAGGCTCTCAGTAATTCTGTTATACCTCCCAAAATGGAAACTATAATTTGTAGCAATCCCTTACTGACACAAATGACCAATCAGATCTGGGTTTTCAAAAGAGTTGCAGTACAAACATTATTGTTAAATGGTGGAACAAACACTAGACTGAACACTCCCTCTACCAGTTTAAAATATGTTACTGCTAAGATAGGGAAACCTGGTCCAGATTTGATCTTCATGGTCAAATCCCACAGATTCTGTGATTACTTGATGAAAAATATGACACATATCAGACATAAAGGCCCTTTATGAGGAATAATCATGAGTTTCAGTCACATTAATTCTGTGATAAGACAGCACCTGTCAGACCGACTGAAATGAAACAGTGTGCTTAGGCGTGTGCTGGCCACGCTGCTAAAACATAAATTCAGATTAAAATCTTTGTCATTTTTCAGGTGATTAATGTACCATGGCTGCAATTATCTCTAATAGCATCAGCTGCATGTGCTCCCAGTTTATAATTACAATATAATTGTTCGCCTCCAAACCACATAGCAAGATGATTTGTCAATTTGTAACAGCAGACCATTTTGTCCGGAGACATACGCAAGCTTGGAAACAAAAAGTCCCAAAAAAACAAATGTGTGTTTTCATAATTAGGAGCTGCCTCTCGAGGGAAAAGTGAGTAGCTTTAGGCAAGTTTCAAATGAGCTTCTTATTTTTAAGGCTGTTAAAAATGTGTTGGGCCATTTGTTAACTTAGGGCTGTTTTCCTTCAGATAATGATCTGTCATTTGTGCAGGACTGCACAGAAATCCTCTTCGACAGAATCTACACCTGCCTCTCAGAAAAGGTGGGCTGGTTTACTGTTGTTCAAGGCCTTCAGTAGTGAGTAACAGTGTTATATATTTTTCCAAAAAGGCCCAAAAAGAGAATGAAGCCTAACAATCTATTGGGTGCTGGTGGATAGTGCATGCATTGAGAAGATCCACTGCATGTTACTCTGCACAGGAGTTTTTGGACCAGACGCTGTTTTTGCTCGTCTCAGTTTTAGTAAAAGTACCTTTATTTGAGGGTGGCTTCAGGCTCCCCTACCCATGTCTTTCAGAATAAGCTTTGAATGGGGAATGCAGTGCAAGTTCCTGAGTGTTCTAGTTCTGGTTGGTGGTATGTTTCTTCCAAACTAGCATGGCCCTCAAGAAATCTTGATGGTAATTCATATTTTGCAGATCTGTGTTATATATTATATGTGCATATACATTTATATATACATATATATATATATATATATATACAACTAGTTCATTTGTTGCACTATTGTTATTGTCTCTTTTATTCTTTTTTGTCTTACCATTATTTTTCTTGTTGCACTTAGCATGCTCATGAAAAAAGAATTTCCCTCAAGATAAATAAAGTTCATTCTTATCTTATCATTTTCTGTTGTTGTTGCCTTGACGTACCTCCAGGGTTTTTATTTTATTCTTCCATTATATTCTTTTTGAAATGTTAGAGCATTGAAGGGCATAAATATTCCCTTTTAGTGGTGTAGCAGTGTCAGCTATCTTGAAGTTTCTGCCAGAAAGTTCTACAGAAACATGAAAAAATTGCCTTTTTTATCTTCTCCCTTCTTCAGGAAAGGCTATTAGCTGCTCGGAGCAGTACTGCAAGCTCATTTGCTGCTGTGGATCACTTAATGATTAGGTTTAGACAGATTCATTCAAAATAAACTCAGAAACAGTAACAAATGTATCTGAGCGGAAACTCCGAATTCATTAGTACTGAGCTGCAACCTATTTTGTGATGACGCAGTTGATTAGATGTTTACACAATAAATGTGATTGTATGTGCTCCTCAAACATCTGAAGATGACTGGAGTGGCACACTGGAGCCCATTCACACTTGTCCCCTCTGGTCAGTTATGGTCAGGTCACCCAAAAGGCGTGTAAATAGGTGTAAATAGGGTGAATCACATAAGCACCTGGGTCATGTGTACCAATACATTTATATGTGGTTTAGACTTTTTCCAGATCAGGATTAAACCTAAACATTGACTAATAATGATATTTAACCCTTAGAAAGCGAGCAGCACAGATCCGTGCTGAACATATGGTAAATTGTTGTTACACAGTAAAAAGCTCCTTATCTGGAAATTCCCCTAGTTTGTGTTTAAGTTTGAGGTGTCAGACGTCATGCTGAGCTTTGTTTGGTGTTCCTGTGTCACGTAGTAACTGTAATTTAAAAACAAACAGAAAAAACAAGAACCCAGGAGACCTTTCAGGATAGTCTCCGCCCACAAGTGGGTGCGGAAGATCCCACAGAGGGAGGGTCTGTTTTTGTATATTTACTGAAATCCGTTTACTGATACACTCTGAGTTCTGAGGGTAAACACCAGTTCTAGTCTGCTATACACCGGTTATATTTACTGAAATCAGAGTTTACTGACATTTACTGACATCATGTACATTATATTGTATAAAATGTCCTGTCAAAAAAAACTCATGTCACTTTCATTGGCAGGACTCTTTATAATGTATGCTTAGTTTTAACCAGGCTCTGTTGTACATTTAGCTGTACTGGATTCACATATAGAATCTAAACTCCTCATAGACTTAATGGCTTCTTGACCTGTGATATACCGCAGACCAGTAGACAATTGTGGGATCTTACTAATAGTGGCCCCTTATAGTCATGTGTGAACACACCACAGCATTCAGTGTGAACAGTGTGAAATTCTCTGTATTGAACCCATTCACCAAGTGAAGCAGGGGTACCGGGGAGCAGTGTGTGGGGACAGTACCTAACTCAAGGGAACCTCAGTGATGATACTAGCAGTGCTGGGATTCAAACACACAACATTCTGATTGCAGGGGCAACTCCCCAATTACTAGACCACCAGCCGCTCCAAGTTGGTCCCAGTAGGAAAAGAGTGGTCGGCCAAGCTTAGGAATAGGAATGAGAAATATACATAAAATCTTTACGTATAAAAAAAATCACACTAACCTTTCTCCACTCGTCTTACTCTCCGTTTCACTGTGTGGAAAAGCGTTTTTAGATTTTTCAGATTTAAGCTCAAATAGACATAATAAAAACATTCAATAGTGCTTGTTCAGCACCGAACATGCACTTACCTACTGGAGGTTTAGGTTTGGTAGGTTTGGTTAATTCCTCAGTTCCTGTTGGAGATAAAAGGACAATTAGAATCAATTCTCAATTCTTTGTTGCTTTCAATATTTTTTATTAAATATTCAGTTTTAAATATAACCATTCAGAATAAAGATCGTAAGCTGTTTTTCTTGGCAGTTTTGGGGCAAAATGTTTGTTCTTAACAGTAAAAAAAACTGCATAAAATTAAAACAAACACAGTAAAAAGAACTTCTTTTATTTATTCTTTGGTTTTAGTTGTGAATACGAGGATTAAAAAACAAAACAGCCCCACCGTAGGGGTGCGTTCAGTCCCATCTGATTTAATTTAATGAAGAATTGATTAGACGCTGAATGTAAATTGTAAATGCTAGCCTTCCCCCAGGACAGCTTTGAGAATGGCTAAGTTACACACCCATCAGATCAAATGTATTATTCATTTGTAATTATGCTAATGATAAATTAAATGCGTACAGCCTTTAAGTGGCTTTACACAGGTTATATGACATTTGCACTGTACTTTATCTTCTTTCATTTTTTTTGGACTGAAAACAGTAGCTGCTCTTTATATTGTGTGAACGCTTATTAATGATTGGACCAACAGAAACAAACATTTTCACTTTTCTTGTAAAGTACTGTATTGTCTGCTTCTCCTGGAACTTTTCTTCTGGCTAAAGGAACCCTGGCATATCCTGAACAAATGTTTTTCCATTATAAATTAAGCAACCCGACCCGAACCCAAGCTGCTGGACGGCTGAGACGACTGTATCACTGGCAGCATGAAAAAAATCCATTGTTTTTTATTGTCCACAAAAAAAACAACAACAACAGAGATACAAACTAACAGCTGGCAAGTGATGAAGTTCCAGCTCGACTGTCTCTCTGGGCTGAAAATGGATTTCAGTGGGAGTTTCTACGACTCTTTAAACGTGAAGGAGATCCAGGACGTCACTAACAAGTTCTCTGGGTTCGGTTCTCATCACACGATTAAAGAACGCAGAGAAAACATGAAACACTCAAACAAGACTAGAAATAATAAAAGAGCACAATAACAAAAGCGGCTCTGACAGAAAAACTCTCCGCCGGTGCGACTCCATGGACGCGGTTTTGGGACGACCGTCACCAGACTCAGAAACTCCGTCACCGGACTGAGATACACTGGAACACAGTAACTTTAGACAGAACTGTAATTCTGACTAAAATAACTGTTTTTGTGGCTTGATGTCAAATGTCAAAGCACATCCTTCATCTCTCACTCGATAACTAACCTCGTCTACGGGGGACCAGCCGCAGCTTGTCTTTAGGAGCCTCGCGATCTGGAACACACGATGCAACAACCATTTGAGCAACAGACTGACATACAACAAGCAAATATTCTATTTTGGGTTATTTTACCTTTCTTCAGAGCTGCTACCTTTGCTTTCTCTTTCCTTGGTGAGTCTGGTTTGAGACAACAACTGCACATTAAGGTTCAACTGGCAAAAAGCATCTTAAAAATGTAAGAAATATATTTAATATTTCTCAATATGAGATTATTATAAGAATATTATAAGATTATTCCACTTCTTCTATTTTTATGTTTACAAAGTGATTATATGAATGGCACTGGTGGATAATATTACTTCCTTTCTCTCAAATTAAAATGTAATTTGCATATTTAAAAAGGTTTTCAAACAGACTAAAAATCTTTTCAAAATGCTATTTTTAATCATATTCTTTTAATCAGGCTATTAAACCTTCAAATTCATTAAAAAGCTTTTCTAACACAGAAATGAAAAGGGCATCAGTTAACAAATAACAAATGTGTGACTCCACATTCATCTACATTGTTAAAGCTCAGATCTTGCTGGTTATTAGTCTTTTCTTGCCTTCTCCATCACTACTTTTCCCATTATGAACTAAATAATAACCCTTTATGAACTTATGTATAACCTTTATTAGAGCATCTAATTGTAAACTGATACTGTTTAAGATGTTAAAAATGTCATTTTGCATGTAAAGTCAAAGAAATGATCTAGAAATCAGTCATTATTTAAAAATTTTTGAGGATAAAATTGTTCAGCAATTCAACCATTGAACATACATTGTGGATCATAATTAACACACTTAGTGGTTTTCTGCTTTCAAAACCACAGACTCTCAAACAGGAAACTCTTACACGACACGTAAAAAACATAAAAATGTAAAAGAGAAAGATATCTGTCCAAATAAAATAACCATTTACAAACAGTAGTTATTCTCCATAAATGTCCTTGAATATTTTAACCTGGACTTAAAAGCACTTAGTAAGTTTTACATTACTAATATTGTATACAGTGCTGTTCCAGAGTTTTCTGGATAATCTAATCTAAAACCTTTTTAATACAACATTCTCACCTTTTTTCATAGAAGCTACTTTACCTTTCTTCTGAACAGGAGGCTCTGAAATTGGAAATCATGATGTTCACATTAATGAACATATCAGGGCAATGCAAAACCAAACTAGATGCATTTCTGTGAGAAAATGCGTAGTGTGATTAAATGGTTGCTATAAAATGAGTAGACATGCAAACATTGGTTTTATGGGCGAAAAAATGTCTTCTCACTCCATGCATTTGCCTCTTACCAAGCCATTTATGGTTAACGGCATGTAGACACATTTCCCGGGCTGATTTTTTTTAATTAAACCAAAAAACAAACATTGATACATGACTTTTTAAAGAACTTTTATAGAGCATACCTGAGCGTTAGTGTTTGTTTAGTTTATGAATCTGTCTCGGCGATCCTCTCTCTCCCCATATATTACAATTGGGACTTGACCACAAAAGATTTAAATGATCAATACTAGCCCCCGATCAACTATACACAACGTTATCTACAAGCACACAGTTATGGATATTAATGGACATTTTGATGGGCATCAATTTCCAGCTATAAAAAGAATAATCACACCAATTTGTTTCTTAGATTCTTACTTTTCTCTTCTTTCTCTGGTTTTGATTTTTCTGCATCTGGTTCTACAATTGCCATAAAAAACATCATGTAAAGTGGTGAGCCATTGATTAATTGTATAAAGAAAATAAATTGTATTATAAAAACATACCTATTCTTTGAATGGTGACCGCGTGAGTTGCTATTGCAGCAACCTGAGATTCTGAAAAACAGGACAAACGTCAGGATTTCAGTAAATTGTTCTGTTGGGATTGGAATTACAGATAAAACACAGTTAGGAGTTTTTCAGAGTCAGCCAATAGATCAGTGCATGCCAACGGAATAGAAGGTTTGGGGACTGAATACAAGATGGAGGCAGAAAAAAGACGAAACCTGACAAGTTACATTTCATCTGCATCTACAGCCCTTTGCCGACAGATATGAAAGTAAACTCCCAGACTGTTTGATCTATGAAGTTCGCTGCAATAGCTATTCAGGAACAGCACCTGAGATAAAAACAGTAGAAGCCACGGCCCATCAGTCCATGCATTTCCCACAAAGGCAACATTTCAGAGAAATTCTTGCAGGACTGGAAAAAATCTCCTTCAACCTAATTCAAAACTGTGATGTACTAGATTTTTGTTAACCCTTAAACGTATGTAAAACAGTCTAGAACCAGTGTTAACCCTCAGAACTCAAGTGTCTCAGTAAACTCTGATTACAGTAAATATAACTGGCGTAAAACAGTCTAGAACCGGTGTTTACCCTCAGAACTCAGAGTGTATCATTAAACTCTGATTACAGTAAATATAAACAGTGTAAAACAGCAATTTCTTACAACTGATAAATTTTTCACTAGACTGAAAGCATTTTTTGGCGAAAACTCTATATAAACCTTCTGTTGGCACTATGAAAGACAGCATGAATATCTCAACTGAACATTAGCTTGTCCTTAAACTATCAATTCTGTCTTATCCAAGGTAACACCCGGCATGTTTTTGACTCTCAGAAGCACTGACCTCCAGCCACAGGCAGAGGAAAGAGCGAATGGGGTTAAATATCAGGCAACATTAATTCTCAGAAGGTTAAAAGTGAATTACCTTGCAGCGAAAGCACACTGAACACACACAAATGCCTCAGCCAGCATGTTCTGATGTAATACAGCACACTGAATGCACTGGGATTAATTAAATCCTGGGGTTTTGTAGGTCTCTCAGACACTTGTGCACCAGCACTGGCAATTCTGACAATTAATGACCCATTTTATTCAAGCTTGAAGTGAAAAGGCTTTTAATACCTCGCAGAGTCGTCGGTGGCAGTGGATTATCTGTGACTATGTGATGCACTGGAAGGTAAACAGCCATTGTGGTTAAACGTTTCAAACAAATCAAGAGTAATAATGTGGAACTGCATGCTATGCTGTGATTGTAAATGAGTACTTTGTTAAAATACTCACCGTACCAGCCAGGGGGCGCTGGGCAGTAGACCGGCGTGGGACGACACGCAGGCACTGGAGTGGATTTTGTAGGAAAATGTTTAGCAATAAAGGATAGAAATGTATATGTAATGATGTATATGTACAGTGTTATTTTAATAGTCCATATGTAGCCCACAGTCAGTTACTATGAACACCTCTCCCTGAACACGTTTCTGTAAACACAGTTAGTTCATGTGGACAAAAGTATCGGGACCCCTGTTTTTCAGTGTTTGGGCTCCTTGCTTCTAGCAGACCAAGACATTCTGGACAACACCATGCTTACAACTCTGTGTACACAGTTTGGGGAAGAACCTTTTCTATTCCAGCATGACTGTGTTCCAGTGACCAAATCGAGCTCCATAAAGACATGCTGGAGGAGTTCAGTGTGGAAGAACTTGACTGGCCACACAGAGCCCAGACCTCAACCCCATCCAGCACCTTTGGGATGAACTGGAACGGAGATTGTGATCAAGACCTTCTCGTTCAACATCAGTGTCTGTTCTCACAAATGCTCTACAGAATGAATTAACACAAATTCCCACAGAAACTCCAAAACCTTGTGTAAAGCCTTCCAAGAAGAGTAGAAACTGTTATAGCTGCAAAGAGGGACCAACTCCATATTAAAGTCTTTGGGTTTGAATGCTGTTTCATTAAAGCCCCTGCTGGTGTAATGATCAGGTGTCCCAACACTTTTGTTCATATAGTGTATAATACACATTTGAAACAGAATGAACACTCACAGTCCTGCAGTGGTGAAACAATATCGACTGCTTCTGGAGTTGCGAGCCATTTTATTTGCAGGAATTGCCATTAAAAGTAAAAAAGAAGAAAATAATTGGTATTAAATGGTATTAAAAAAAATAAATGGTCTTAAATTAGAGTTTCACCAAAGTTACACAGATTTTTCACATTGAAAGTTTATTGGTCTAGTCTTATATCTCCAGTCCAGGACTACAAAATTCCTACTGAACATGGTTTTATGTAGCTGCTGGATGAAAGGTTCTCTCATGGACTGGGCAGCATTTAGCAGCTTTTGCAGTGATTATAGGTTGTACAGCAGGTGATTGACTGTACAGGCGAATGGTCATTATTTAATTGGGACAATTTCACTCGTTCTTGTGTAATCAATCCTCAAATAGGCTATAATTTGAGGTTCGCCATTATTTGAGTTTAGCTGAATTAGTTGCATTTGAATGTGTCTTCATCAAGTCCTTACAGCCTGTCCACTTCTGACCGTGTGGCAGCACCTTTCATGCAACGGGTCTATGATCCAATAAAGTTTGAAGTCCTGGAGATTTGAACATTTTTGCTTTTTTCTACCCTAATCAGCAATCGAATCAAAAGTTAGCTTTTTTTTACCTTTCGGTTTAGGCAGCTCAGAATCCACCAACTGTTCTTTGACTGCTGGAGTATCAAAAAACATGTAAAAAAATATCATTCAGATCTAGAAAATTGGGCAAAACCTTTATGTATAGTGTACGTCTATCACTGCAACATTATATGCTCATGTGCAATATTATACACACACACACACACACACACACACACACGCACACGCACGCACACACACACACATATGTATGTGTGTGTATATGTATATATATATATATATAGATAGATAGATAGATAGATATATAGATATATACATAGTGCAGTATTTTCATTGCAGTAGACTAAGATTCACACTCACATTGCTGTTACTCTGCTATATTGTCGATTAATTGTCTATTTATTGTAGTTTTTCTGTTGTCCCTGGTACTGTAACGGCCTCCTGTGCAGTAATCAGACCTATAGTGCAGAAGGTTTACGTAATGTGTGCATGGTCTGTTGTCTACTGTCGTAACCTGCACTCTTGTTGTATGTTACTATACGTTGCACTGTGGAGAAACATTGTCTCACTATGTACATGTACACAACTGCTGAGGACACCAAAGTAACCTTGAACCCTGATATATATATATGTGTGTGTGTGTGTGTGTGTGTGTGTGTGTGTGTGTGTGTGTGTGTGTGTGTGTGTGTGTGTGTG
>JBBJLR010147044.1:0-15668 GCA_037577145.1 Brachypetersius gabonensis
GTATGCGCTTTCTCTATATACTAGTAACACACTTTACTCCGTTTCTAACTCCTTCTCTCTCTTGTTTCTTATTCTCTCTCTTGTTTCTCATTCTTTCTCTCTCTCTCTCTCTCTCTCTCTCTATCTTTTCCGACTCCTCTCTTTCCGTCTCTCTCCTGTCTCATTCTCTCTTCTTTCTCATTCCCTCTGTCTCTCTTTCTCTTCCTTTCTGATTTTCCCAATTTCTCTGGTCCTTATTGTTGGTTCCCCCTGCCTCTTTATCTCTACCACTCTCTCTCTTTCTTTCTTTCTCTCTCTTTCTCTTTCTCTTCCTCTCTCTCTCAATCTCTCTTTATCAATCTCTCTCTTTCTCTCTATCTCTCTCTCTCTATTCTCATTCTCTCTCTGTCATTCTCTCACTTTCTCACTGTCTCTGTCTCTCTTCTCTCTCATTCTGTCTCTCTCTCTCTCTCACGAGCATACTCTTTCTCTGTATCTCTCTATTTCTCCCTTGTATTCCAGTGAGAATGGCGGATCCACCTCTGTTGCTATGGAGACGAGTCTAGCTCTCTGGAGTGAGCGTTCCCTTCCGAGGCGCACAGGCTGGAAAAGCCCTCCACTCCACTCTGCTGTGTCAATATTTCTTTGTCAGACAGCTTTCGAAAGAAGCTTGTATCATACGATAATATTAGATTAAGATGAACTGGTGTATTATGTAACTATATAACATTACATTTTGTTATACTGGGTGCTATAATACATAGTTACATAATATGCTGTATATATGCTGTAGGGTGTCATGCATTTGTTGAGTCAGTAGAAGTTAGTTAATTAATCTTGCTCAGACAGGGATGCACTGGGTTCGTTATGCTGAAAAGGCCCATATGCTGATGTAGAGGGCTCCTAACAGTATGTAAGCTTTGTGTTTCTGGTTGTGCTGTTGTAGCTTCATGCCTGCATAGTGCATGTTATCCTCTGGTGCAGTCACCATCTGTCAGGAGCTAGCAGGCTTTCCCCCTGTGCTTTGGTGGCATGCTACCTTCCTCTCAAAAATGTGACACAACCTAATTACAGCACTGCCAGGAGTGTTTCAAATACACTACCATTCAAAAATCTACTATGCAGATGTAAAAATGATGGAAACTAAATGGAATCCACTGATATGTTTCCATATTTCAAGTACTTTGGGAACAAGTTCATCATATATTATATATCTAAAAGCATGTTTTATATTATATATTTGCACCTACAAAGCACTTTATTGGGGAGGGGATACCTGCCTTGTATCTGCAGTGATTATCCACTTTTTCGGCTCTGTCTACCATATATGTGCACTTTGTAGTTTACGGTAACAGACTATAGTTCATCAGTTTCCCACCTTTATCCCATTCACCAATGGTCAGGACCCCCACAGGGCCACCAGGTTATTATTTGGGTAGTGGGTCAATCTCAGCACAGCGGTAACACTGATATGGTAGTAGTGTTTGTGTGGGGTTGCAAACTGGATGGAGCGCTTAAATGCTGTATTCACTATCTACTTTATCAAACTTGTTGGTCCACCTTACAGGTACGTTATATGAACCAAAGTCCTGGGACACCTGGCAATTACACAAACAGGGACCTTAATGACATTGCATTCAAACTAGTAGTGTGCATAGATGATTTTTTTAATCTAGATTTAACTCACTGTAATCTTGGAATTAATCTAGACTAATCTAGATTAAAATGGTTCATTTGAATTCTGCAGAAGGCATTCAACAGAACAATACTATGAGTGTCCATAACTGTTTACTGCTTAACTTTACTTGTTTCTTTAAGTGAAAGGAAAGGTTTGGTGGAAAGTTTTCAGCCCTCTATACACGCTAATTCCTCCCTACAACCCTGGGGCTAAGCCCCCCTTGTCTTTCCGTCCTAGTGACGTCTCTGTTTCACAGCAGGCATACACAGGTTCGAAGACTCGTTCTCGCCCCCCTACAGTGCAATTTGGCTAGGTATACATCCGCGCTAATATATCAAGGTGAAAGTCCTCATATCTTGCGTAGTATAGACCCAGCTCCCAACCCAGCTTTGTAAATAGATTAATGGCGATATTTTTTTTATCGCTCAATAAGAGTCTCACGTTAACGCAGCTCGTTAACGCCGATAACGGCCCACCACTAATTCAAACACACAGACTTTAAAGTGGAGTTGATCTCCCCTTTAACAGCTTTCACTCTTCTTGGGAGGCTTTCCACAAGATTAAGCTTTTATGAGGTCAGGCACTGATGCTGAGCAAGAAAGCCTGGCTTGCAATCTCCATTCTAGTTTATCCCAAAGGTGTTGTATGGGGTTGAAGACAGGGCTCTGTGTGGGTCAGTCAAGTTCTTCCACACCGAACTCATCCAGCCATGTGTTTATGGAGCTTGCTTTGTGCACTGGGACACAGTCATGCTGGAATAGAAAAGGAATTGGACTTAAGGGGCAACCTGAATCCAGTAGTTACAAACTGCCCCATTAGTTTTGTCCATATAGTGTATGCCACTATTGTTCATCTGATGCTGTGCAAATTGTGTTAGTCATCATCAAGCCATTTTTGTTCACTGTGGTGGTCCTATGGTGGTCCTGACCATTTATGAATAGGGTAAAGGGGACTAACAAACGATGCAGAGAAACAGATGGACTATAGTTGGTGAACTGAGGGAACATTCCTCTTGTGAATATTTCCACTCTGCTAGTTAGAGCTGTCTTTGCTGTTCACATAACAGGATTAAGTGCTGTCAGTCATCCGTGATCTGAAAAATGTGGTACAGATGTGGAGATAATTAGATGATGCCTCACTGCCTTCCATGGTAGAGGTGTAACTCATTGCATGGGGACGATGGATGGAGATGTAGAGAGGCTGCTGTATAGACAAGTGTAAGAGTGAGGTTAACACAGCTGCAGACTTGTTCACATCTGTATCTGCACGGGCATGAGACACACTCCGCGGCTGGAGTGTAAACACAACCCACGTCAGCCCCAAATAACAGGGCTGCGCACACTCTTAACACGATGTGTGGCAAACTGTGAATTAAATCCACTGTGTGTGGAGCAGCGTAAGAGCATTTGCATGCTTGAGCTTAATGAAATCGCACACATGCTGTGGCATTTTGTTTAAGGGTTTGGTTTCCAAGGGCAATGTTCCTCAGGGTGACAGGGTTTCCCCAAGGTCTCCTGTCCTCTTCTCCCACTCTTTTTCTGCTGGGAAATCTGCAGGCACATTTGTTGCATCATTTGCTCTTTTGAACGTTAAATATTGTCCCTTCTCTTAATAGAGCAACATTATAATGCCATTGTCAGATAAAAACCTTAATTCATGGGGGATTATGTACGTTATTTATTACATTTTTACATTATTACCTTTATACTGTGGAAACATTGCATAACAAATGGACAAATGGTCTAAAGTGTGTTTTTCCATCTCTTATACAGTTTTAGTCCTGTAGATAAAAAGAATATGCATGACAGTGACAATAGATGTCATGCATATTCTCCTCTTAATCTTTATGGTCCACTTGACATCTTCATTTTGGTCAATGTTTGAATTTTCTCACCGCAAGTGCTTTGAACAATGCCACGAATAAAACAAATGAAGTTTTTCTCCAACTGGTCGAAGATAGTCCACCTTTTTGGTCGATCTGTAATGGGTTGAAGCAAAAAAAAAAAAACTGCTGCTTGCAGCAGTCTCTGAGGACTGGTTTAAGACCCACTACCCTCAAGAAACATTTCTAAGCAACAGATTTGTGTGTGAAGATAGAAATAACGTTCATATAATGCTAGAGCGCTTTACAAATTTAAGTGTTTTTTTTTAAAGAACATTCACATTGTATGGAGATCCTTTAACTTTTTTACGTAGTTCTTCACACATAAGCATCTTATTTAAAAATCATTCCACAGAGAAACACTAACTGAAAGGTTCCTTAGTGGACCACAATTAGTGGCACGTGTGTAGCAACAGAGAAAACCCCTTTTACTTTTTTATTTAATAGTTAGTTTAGTAGAGCCTAAGATTCATGGAGTTATCAAAGGGTGCGCTTAAAAAAAAAAAAATTCTTCAAGAGTTCTTTAGTAAAGGTGGTGATTCTATATAGCACCGTGAATGCATGCATTAATAAAGGTTGCATGGTTAAATGATTCTTTATGATGGAAAATGTGTTGCAAATGGTTTGTTAATGAGCTTTGTTGTACCAAAATGACTTCAAAACCTTTTTTTGGTAATACACAGAATTTAAGCAATACTCTCTTAATACTATCCCTAATTAATTTCTATAAACAGCAGTAAAAGAAACTGTAAACAAAAAGAGAAATTCACCTCCTGAAAAGAAAGAAATTAGCTTCAGTTATTTTAGTTAACATTGCTGCAATAGTGAGTACATCAAATTTCCCACTTGTGGGACTAATAAAGGTTTATCTTATTTTATGGTTGGGTAATATTTTTTTCTTTTGTATTGCATTGTATTGTATTACGTTTTGCCTAATACTGTTTTACAGTGGAGTACATAATCGTCACTCTCAGACGATTTTTACATTGCCTTTTACATTGTGTCAATATTTCACTGTTCACATGAACTTTTATTATAAATTCAATGTGTTATTTTCTTTCTCCTTATTCAGGTTACATTTTTAAATATTATCCTTATAAAATTGTATTGGCAGTGGTTTCTTGAGTGTCATTTGATCCTGTTGCCGGGTCTAGGAAAGAGCAGGCAGAAAACAGGGTGCCACCCTTTTCCACTCTGTATTCAGTGTGTTGCTGATAGTTGCCTACTACATGGATAGGCCTGGACTCCTGAATGGCACTATGGCAGTAAGTGATGGATGTGGAGGCTGAGGGTGACAGCGCAAATCTGAATTCCCCCCCATCTCTTCCACCCTCCCCTCCTCTATAGAGATCACAGTGACTTTACACTGTCACGGTGCTTTAGAGAAGGAGGACAGAGAGAAAGAGGGAGAGAGGCTGACATTTTATGCCCCTTTGGCCAAGATCTGGAGGCCAGATGGAGAGCACCACTCTTAAACAGAACAGCAAGGACTCCCATTTAATTAAATATCTGGTGAGATGTACTCCGCTCTCTTTATTAATGTTTTATTTTATTCAGTGCATGCATGTTTTATTTGCTTAGACCACAGCATAATGGCCCTGGTATTATTCACACAAACGTGAGAAAAAGATTAGAAAACAGAAGCAGCGCGAGTGGAAGGTGGTTAAACAGCGAGTATGATTTGAAACTCGGCTGAATGAACACATTGTTTTCTAATATCAGTGCAGAACTGGGAACCTGTTTCTTGCTGGTGCTGCTCGCGCTCAGGATTAATCTGTTCATGAAGAATGCTCTGAGGAAGCTCGGCGAGAAATCTATTATTCATCCCTCCTCAAACTTGATGAATTATAAAGCGGCCTCTGTGTCAATTTTCCAAAGCTGCTCACAAATCAGCAGCATTACATTAATTGCCAAATGTGCTGATCTGGCACATTTTCATCCTCAGTCTCTCCCTATCTCACTCTCATTCTGTCTCTCTCATTCTCTTATTCTCTCTCTCTCTCTCTCTCTGTCCCTCTCTCTTTCTCTCTCTCTCTGTCCCTCTCTCTCTGTGTCTTTCTCTTTCCTCTGGCTCTGTTCTTTTCATTCTATCTTTCTCTTCCTCATTGATGGTTCTCTCTCTCTCTCTCTCTCTCTCTCTCTCTCTCTCTCTCTCTCTCTTCTCGCTTGTATACTCATTCTTTCATTTCTTTCTTCATCTGTCTCTGTTTGCTTCTCTCTCTTCCTCTCTCTCCTCCTCTGATGTACATGCTGGAATCAGTAGTGTGTTTTTTTCTGCATCGTACATCAGTAAGACAGTATTTTAGTTTGGAGTTTTGTGATGATGGACATCTTGAGCAGTCTTGTGTTCTGTCCTGGTGTTCTGTCATTTATTGTGTGTGATTGTGATTTCAGCTCAGGCAGCAGTGAAACAGCACTGTAGGCTTATTTGGACCCCTGTAATAACCTGCCACTCACTAGTCTGTGTGTCTGAATGGCAGCAGCACTGCGACTTTAGTGAGGCATGTCAGTGGTGAAGGCGGCTCTCTGGGTTTCAGGGACTTGGTGTGTATGTGGTGTCATCTAAAGAGATATTCATTGATTGGCTTTGGAGCAGTGCCTCTATGGAGTTAAAGACCGGTGAGGCGAACATGTGCCGGGATGTTGTTAGGTGTGTCGGGTAACCTGGTTGTGTCAAGACACTGTCCATCATCTTACTTGTGTATGTACCTCCATATCTTATGCATAGCATGTTCTTATAGTGTGTGACAGGATGCAGCTGATCCAATGTACATAAAAAATAAAACATTTGGTGTTTTAACTTTTAAAGGGCTTCTTTTTTAGACTGAATGTTTAAATATCTGCAAAAAGTATGTCAGCTTCAATCCTGTCAAGAGTACATCACATTGCTAACCAGTCTCAGCATTATTGGTGAGACTGGACTTATTTGCACACATTAGTTGTTACTTCTTAACTCAAATGATGCACTTTTTCTAGCACAATTTGCGAGAATAGTTGGTTTAATAAGCTAAAGACTCACTCTTGAAGTGTGTCCATGTTACTACTTGTCCTGAATAGAGCAGCTACTGTCTGCTGGGTGCAGTACTCTATGAAGTACAAAGTCTATTTCGAAGCTGTTAGCTGAGAATAAACAGAGATTTGGCTCGAAGAGCAGTCTATCTTTGCATATTTCTCTCTCACACTCGTCACAATATTGTTTGACCTGCGTTCGGTGTTCTTGGATCACAAATCCTGCAGAAGAAAAATCTCTCACCGGAGAGCAGTGAACACACTGTAATAATGAAGATGAGTACATGATAAATACATATATATTTTCGCTTATATATTACTTTTGAAGGCTACAATACTGTTGATCTGCTACCCGCCTGTATGTAATGACTGACCCGCCCGCATCCCCGCCCGTAAAATTCCAAAACGTTAAAATCTGCCCGTTTCAGCAAGACTTACCTAGTCTGTAGATGCCTAGGCCTTCATAACATTTCATAACATTTGGAACATTCTAGCATTTGAGAAGTACGGTCATGGATGTCGCCTGGCAGAACTGTTAGGAGAATCTTGCCAGACAGAACAATGATTAAAAAGGGTGGGAGGGAGGGAGGGAGAGAGAGAGAGGAAGGGAGGCCATTAGCATCTCAGGAGCCTTCTGACTCTCTCAAGCCTCATCTGGTGATTTATTAGCTCCCAGTCTACCATGATCAGTCCTTATCGCATTTTCCATTCTTAGTTTATTGCTGTCCTTTGCTCTTGCGCTGTACATGGTAGCTTAATGAAGCAATGCTATCATGCTGGCCTCAATACAAGTGGCAGAGTCCTGCACCGGGTCGGGTACCCGCGGATAGTTGCTGGAATTTGTACTTCATAGAGTACTGCGCCCCCACTGGCATGCCCTGGTACTACTCCACAAGTCCTATAACGGAGCAAAGGCTCTGGAGGAGGGTGACGGGCGATAAGGACTTATATTCACTATTTAACACAACTAACACACACACTCACCATAAATAATCTCTAATACTATACAACAACATCTACCCTCCCTCTAATGTTCCCCAAAAACACAGAAAAGGGCAAATCGGCCACTTACTCCACACGCAAAACCTCCTGGGAGGCCAGTCCTGCCGTGCTCTTCTAATTTAATTCAGCACGGGTACAGGCGTGTAACGGGCGGATTGTTAATGGGCCTGGGATTTAATTTCAATATAATCACAGGTAAACGGGCGGGTGTGGTGCTGTACTGTGCTGCCCGGTGCAGGTTTTCAAATGTGGACAATATACTTTACCACTTTACCAGTGCAAAGGATATAAAAAAAAAATCCACCTTTCAGGTGTTTCTTTTACCACCTAAACCCTACTGTCATGTGCTGTCATGACGGATGTCATATGCTTTTATGAGTTGTCATGAGAAATTCATTCATTCATTCATTTTCTGTGACCATCTAATCTTTACTAGGGCTGTGGGTACTCTGAGCCTATTCTGGGGTCTACGGGTGCAAGACAGGGATTCACATTGGGCGGGGCGACAGCCCACCACAGGGTGTCATGAGATTTGATGTTCATATAATATACATGGTACCACTGCTGTCTGATTTTATAGTATTTGGTGGCACAAACTAAAATATGCATGTGCAAAACTGTTAAAATCTGTTATGCATAATTATATAATGGTTATATTATGTTATGATGTAGGGTTACCCTGTTCCCTTCTCTGTTCAAAATGTACAGTCCCTGAACACTGTCCTTACAGTACTGATGTGAAAATAGCACAAAGTGAAATATTATTAACTACCACTAAGAGGAAAAAAGTCATATGAAGACATTCATATTCGTTCTCTGATGGAGCTCAGTGTTCTGACATTCATAATCTGTATGTGGTGTTAAACTTTCCCCTTCCTGTTCTGTAGCTGGAGCAGAATGCAGCAATAACTATAACAGCATTAGCCTCCTCCTTTTTGTATTGTGGCATAAATGTAATACCACCTGAAAAGCTCATGTCTTGCATGAACATTCATTGTTTGCTCACTTCCTTCCCTCTTTTCTTTCTTTCTTTCTTTCTTTCTTTCTTTATCTGTCACTGCCTCTTTCTCTCATGGACATGCTTGAAAGAGCAGTGTGTTTTTTTCTGCATCTTTTGTTTTCTGTGCAGAGGGTTAATATCCATGGGTAGATGTCGTGTAAACGTTTTACCTTTCAGTCACAGATACTGGCATCTCTACCATTATGAGGCTCATAAGAGAGTTCCTTTATTATAGGACATTAAGCTCTATTCTCTCCACAGAACACATCTCCATATTGTCTTTGAGCTTTGCCAGAACTAAAAACAATGAATATGCAAACTTACTGAAACATTCTCTTTGATTTCCACCAAAATATTTTAAGCAACGGTAATGAATCTGTTAGTCTAATGTGTCCTGTCTAAAAAACTGCAGATCAACACACCCTGAGCAGAACTCCTGTTCATAGCTTCTTGATGTTTTTAGCATTGATGCTCTCTCCACTGGGAGGGAATGGAGCTGCACTGTGTTGGTAGCAGGTCCATTAGGTAGCTAATCTCCCTGCGCATGCCCATGAAAGGAGGTCTAGATGAGCTTTTGCGATGGTTTGTCCAGATGTTACGCGCTGGGGGTCCTGCTCAGCTTCCCCCGCAGGCCAGCTGTTTAGGAAACATTATAGGAGGAATGTATCTGGAGAAGACTGCTTTGATTATCCACTTAGGAGGGAAAACCTGATTTCGAGAGGATAATTGATAGATGGGGAAAGAAACCTGCAGTGAACTTTTCTCTCAGCCTGTAGCACTTTATTGTATGCTTTCTATTGAGTCCGTGTGAGTTTTCCACCTCTCTCCAGGTTCCACCTGGAGATCAGTAAGGGGTCACTTGAGGTACTATAGGCTGTTAATAATTAACCCTTAAAATTCAGAGATATATATTAGTATATCTGATTTCAACAAATAAAAATGGCCTAAAACCAGTGCTTGCTCACCAGCACACACTCTCCAGACTCCCACCCCTTTGTGGGTTTTCCCCACCCACTTGTGGACGGAGACTATTCTGAAAGTCTTCCTGGGTTCAAAGATTTGTGGGTTTTTTTTTCATTTGTTTCTAAGACTTAAAATAAAAGAAATTTAGTGACATTTGGATGAGTCTGTTTTTAAAATCTCACTAGTTTTTCAAATTACAGTAACTTACAAGTTCTGTGTGACATAGGAGCACCACACCTTGAGCATCATCATGAAACCAGAGAATCAGGTTTGCTGTTTGTTCTAAGGGTTAACGAATCATTTGTCTGATTTTCATATGAATAGAAAATGTTCTATGACATAACAATAGTGATATAATTTGGACTGTCTCTATCATAAAGATGTACCATGATATTGTTATTATTGCTGCTATTAATAACATAGGGCAGGTTTTGGTAGGGATCTTACATCAACCTGTATGTAAGGACATAGTTATTCAAACAGGAGAGTATAACGAGTCTGACATTGCAGCGCCTGCTGTGGATGAAACTGAACAAAATTCGACATATTTCTAACGAATTTGCATCCAAGCAAGTCACATTCGATCAAGTTTGGAGCTTTATGTTACAAGACATTGGCTGGTGAAGTGCTAGTTTCTTGCAATGTCATTAATAAATAGCGTGAAGTAACATTATGAGCTTGGGTAATGTGCCACCTAGAGGTCAACTTACCATTTAGATTTAATCATTTGCGAAGAAATGATTGTTGAGCCAGAGTCCTGCATGGATCCACTTTTGGAGACCTGCACCCACCCGCACAGTACAGCACCACACCCTCTGTGTTAAGCTATTGCCCCCAAAATGCCTACCTCAACCAAGGATACAAATCTTTAACTCCATGTCAGCCATGAAGGTCTTCCAACACACTAGGTTTCATGTAGATTGATGATGTCTAAGTAAATCATCCACCAAAATTGGTGGAAAAAACATAAGGAAAAACAAATCTGACAGTCACTGTATGACTGTGTAATAATAATATTAATAATCCTAGTAATACATATACGCCAATCAGCCAGTAATGTAAAACCAGATTTATAGAACCTTTTGCTGGTACTATAACCATTTTTGAGACTGTAGCATAAAAAAACAATGGTTTACATGCTTCTGTATTGCCTTTTCTGAAGAACGCTTGGTTTATTTTCTTCACTGAAACATCCATTTTACCCGTTTCGCTCAGTACCCCAAGTATAGTCAATCAGCCAAAACATATTTGGTTTCCTTATTTGCACTGAAGTATGCATGTAAGTAATGCATTCGATTCAAGTGACGACCGTCTTTGTCATTCAAACATTTTGGGTGGATGTAGACTACTGTTTTATAAAGGTCCCGTGCAAAACTAAAAAAAACTAACCATATATTGACAGATCATCTCTGTTTACAGCAGGGGAAAACTGCAAATTTGATTTTTTTTAATCACTCTTTTAGGAGCATGCTAGCACTCAGGCGTGCTCTCTGTATTCCCACTCTCAGTTTTCTTAGTGTAACCTGCTGGCTGCTCTGAGCCTAATGTGTGAGATGGTGCTAAATGAGGCCTAGTGGGGGTACAGCACTGGCAGCACTATAGAAGATTCAGACTCCAGCTAAAGACATACTGGTGAGCTTTCAGTCACATCCAACGTTTTAGGCTCTTTAAAAAAGAGTAGAATGCAACTGTAATGGATAATGGGCTGTATTCTCAATTTTTACCTTTAGCAAGGTGAAGAAGTGCTGTATTCAAGATGCTTAAACATTTTATATCTGTTAAAACTTTTTAACTCATGATGTGCCAATTTGTGCACTGCTTTGTGTACCACCTTACCAAATTTCCCATATTTATTTACCAGCGAGAGCCTTATGTGCTAAAAATGCAAGTGCACAGGGTGTAGAAATATGAAGCAAAACAGCCTAAATCAGAGTAAAAGTTACATCAGCTCCCAAACCTGTTTCTCACCTGAGCTCAGTCAGATTTTGCAGACAACAGCAGCTTTGCCATCCGTTTCTGTAATGCTGTCACATATTAGGCAATCATGTTATAGTTTAAAATGTAACAGGCTGTTTCTCAAATACATCAAAGGCAAAAATAAGTTGCATTCTTTGTGATATTTACACTGCAGTTATTTTCTTAAACGTGTTTGCAGGTCACACTGTGTCATCTGTGCATCATCTATTAAGGTGCATTCTGACATTCTATACTGTGGTTTCAGAATTTAAAAACCTGCACTCTGTAATGTAAAGCTCCAGACACGGCCCTCCCCTTTAGTGTGAATTTGTTTACTGAGGTCATAACAAATAGTCTGGCAAAACTACACGTCTTGAGTTGATTCACACTGTACAGGAAATGTGTTCTCTTTGATCCAAAGCTGCTACACGTCTTGTTTACTGATCCAGCAACAGAAAAGGTCCTGCAGGGTGAAAATATGCTGCTCTTCCATTCAACCTTGTATCTGCCTAAAATCATCTCCCTCTCTCTCTCTGTCTCTCTTTCATTCTCTCTCTCCCCACCCCTCTCTTTCTCTGCCCCCCCCCTTTTTTTGTCTGTCTGTCTGTCTATCTGTCTCTCTCTCTCTCCGCTCTTTCTTTCTCTGTCTCTCTCCCTGTCCCTCTCTTCTTCCCTTTCTCTCTCTGTCTCTTTCTCTGTGTCTTTTTCCGTCTCTCTCTGTCTCGCTCTCTGTCTATCTCTCTTCTTCCCTTTTTCTCTCTTGCTTTCTCTCTCCCCTCGTTATTCTCTGTCTGTCTCTATCTACCATTCTCTGTCTCTTTTTGTTGCTCTGTTTTCCCAGTCTTTCTTTCCTTTCCCCTCTTTTATCTGTTTTTTTTCTTTTTTTATTGTTTTCTTCTTTTTTTCTTTGCCTATATCAGCCAGTACAATCTTTCTCTCCTTCTAATCGCCTTTCTCTCCTTCTAACCGTTACTCTTTCTTTCTAGCTTTTTTTCCTTCTCTCCACAACTTTATCCAGCATTATGTTGCAAATCAAAAAGCTCAGAGGGGTTTCTGAAAGGGAACATTTTCTAAAACACGAGTTGCTTTAAAAAATACAATTCTTTACCCTGGTCAATTAAGCACTTGTCATTACTTCATTTGTTGCAATTGCTCCTGTTTTGTTCTACCAATAAATATTCATCATATTTTTAAAAATTGTGGATCAGACAGACATTTTATCGAGGTCATTTTAAGTAATTATAAAGATTCTAGAAATCATTTAGTCAACTAAATGGATGGATGGAAAATGTGGCCTGTGAAATAGTTATAGTTAAACTCAGCAAGAAAGTAGAAGCTGTGCAGTAAAATCATTCAATCAATTAATCAGTTCAATATAGACAAGAGACAATGAACGAGGAAGGACAGTTTTTTCCCCCTAGTGATCTGGGTAGTGCTTTAAATGCTGAAATGTCTGACTATGCCCCCATTTAATGAAGGCACACTCCTCCATTCACCTCAAAGAGTAAAACGTCCCCTGTGTACCTTTTTCTAAATTGTACCTTGCAGTGAACCGCTGTCAGCTGAAAGAAACGCTCTGCTGCTGCAGGTCCCCAGTGGCCATCTAGAACACGCGGCTGATCTCTGAGCTCCTGCTGCTCCAGCCACAATACAGCCTTACCAAACCCAACTAATAATACAGGAGGACTCCAGTGGGTGCAGGAAAGTCTGAATGTCCTCTTGAATTTGTATGTTCTTTTATTTTGAAGCAGACTTTCTGGCTGGGGGATCTATCAACACTTAATAAATAGGGGCTGCTGGTGGCCTAGGGTGGCCTAGTGATTATGGACCCTGCGATCAGAAGGTTGAGGGTTAGAATCACAACTGCTAGTATCATCACTGTTGTAACCTTGAGCAAGGTATCGTCCCCACACACTGCTCCCCCCCAGATGCCCCTTGTTGGCGGCCCCCTGCTTTACTTGGTGAAGGGGTTAAATGCAGAAAAGGAATTTCTCATTGTGTACATTGTGTACTGTGGTGTGGTGTGTTCACACCTGACAATAAGGGGCCACTGTACTTTACTTTTTACTTTACTTTAGGGAGTATGCATCAGTGTGAGGGCATGAGGGCCAAAAAAAAAATAGGTGAGACCTAGAGCTCTGTGCTCACCAAATCCCCAACACCCCCTTTCCTGGACAATAGGTAAGACCTAGAGCTCTGCACACACCAACCAGGGACAAAAACAATATATATTCGTTTATTTGTGCTGTGTGACCTGACGTTTTGTTGTTCTCATGTAGTCTGTTCTTAGAGTTGAATAGTGGAAATGATTTAGTGTTCAGAATGGTCAGAAATCCCTATTTCCTATGTTGGAAAACTCAAGAGCGCTAAATAGAACGTATACATGTGTCAGAAAAGGTTCTTGGTGCAGTTCCATAGAAGAAGTATGTTGGTTCCCCTGAAGAACCTTTCAATGGACCCTTTGATTTTTAGGGGTATACTGCTATAGAACACTATCATAGAGAATAGAACTAGTCACTGTTCATCACTGTTCATTACATCAAGAGCTCTGTATAAAACACTATAATAGGAAACAGAAAAGGTTCCCTAATTACTATTCGCTGTATTGGAAAGTCAAGAACACCATTGTAAAGAATGGGAAATGTCACCTAATTACATTTTCCCTATACTGGAGTGTGATATAGAACACAAGGGAGCATCACTATTACATAGAGTTTGGTGGAACAGAATTTGTTGCTCATATTCTGTTGCATGTTATGCAGTGTATGGGTGTTCCATTGTTGCTAGATTTTAGCTCAGTGTCGTCTGTACCCGGTCTATTGTGGTGTGTTGACATTTTATACTGTGGTTTCAGAATGGTAAAATACTCACTCTGCACTGCAGAGCTCTAGACACAGCCCTCCCCTTCAGTGTGAATTTGTTTATTGAGGTCATAACAAATAGACTGGCAAAACAGCTTAATTCAGAGTAAAAGTTACATCAGCTCCCAAACCTGTTTCTCACCTGAGCACAGTCAGATAAATTGCAGACAACAGCAGCCTTGCCATCACCTGCTATA
Source organism: Brachypetersius gabonensis (assembly GCA_037577145.1). Lineage (NCBI taxonomy): Eukaryota > Metazoa > Chordata > Actinopteri > Characiformes > Alestidae > Brachypetersius > Brachypetersius gabonensis. The sequence goes on from JBBJLR010147044.1 coordinate 14,528, forward strand.
ATGCTGTGATGTAATATTTAGAAATCTGGTTTTGCTAAGTTCCATTCTTTGTGATATTTACACTGCAGATCCTTTCTTAAACATCTTTGCAGCGACTCTCGTAAGACTGAACTGAATTGCAACATTCTGACATTCTATACTGTGGTTTCAGAATTTAAAATACTGCACTCTGTAATGTAAAGCTCCAGACACAGCCCTCCCCTTTAGTGTGAATTTGTTTACTGAGGTCATAACAAATAGTCTGGCAAAACTACACGTCTTGAGTTGATTCACACTGTACAGGAAATGTGTTCTCTTTGATCCAAAGCTGCTACACGTCTTGTTTACTGATCCAGCAACAGAAAAGGTCCTGCAGGGTGAAAATATGCTGCTCTTCCATTCAACCTTGTATCTGCCTAAAATCATCCAACACAATCCCCCACACTCTCTCCCCCTCTCTCTCTCTCTCTCTGTCTCTCTCTCTCATTCTGTCTGTCTCTCTCACTCTCATTCTGTTTGTCTCTCTCTCTCTCTCTCTCTCTCTCCCTCCCTCATTCTGTCTCCCTCTCTCTCTCTCTCTCTCTCTCTCTCTCCCAGTTTCTCTCTCTTACTGTCATTGCTCCCTCATCCTTCTGTTCTTTCTGTCTGTCTCTCATTCTTTGTCTCTCTCTGTTACTCTGCTTTCCCACTCTTTCTTTCCTTTCCTCTTTTATTATTTTATTCATTCATTTGCATCTGTGCTTACCCCTCCCCTTGCCTTTCTTTCATTATTTCTTCTTTTGTAGTTAACTATCCGTTCTCTTTTGTTTTTTTGTTTTTTTTATTTCCATCACATGTCTTTCTGTCCGTCCAGCTTGTTCTGTTAGTTCTGTTAGATGGATCCATAGCTAAAGCTGTGCTGGCTGGTACTATTGAGGCCAAACTTTTTGACATGCAAGGCTCAGGTTGGACTCAGATGAAGGGGAGAGAATGAAAGGGAATGGGTGATCGGACTGGGGCTCTGGGATACAGATATTAATTCATACTGACCTTACCTCTCTCTACCATCCTAGTCAACAAAATCCCTGCCGACTAGGCGTTGTGAATGTGAGTGTGTGTGTGTGTGTGTGTGTGTGTGTGTGTGTGTGTGTGTGAGAGAGAGAGAGAGAGAGAGAGAGAGAGA
>JBBJLR010147119.1:0-15657 GCA_037577145.1 Brachypetersius gabonensis
AGAGAGAGAGAGACAGACAGACAGACAGACAGACAGACAGACAGACAGACAGACAGACAGACTCACTGACTCACTGACTGACTCACTGACTGACTCACTGACTGACTCACTGACTCACTGACTCACTCACTCACTCACTCACTCACTCACTCACTCACTCACTCACTCAGTGGGGGAACTCCAGCACCCCCAGAAGAAGCTTGAAAAGAACTAACAGTCTCTGAGCCTCACTCTGCTCAACCCTCAGGACTTTTTAATCCGAAATGCAAACACAGCTACTGTGATCTCCGAGGCCGTAGCTGTGATATAGGGGGACAATACACACCGAGGTTTGGCAGGGCGCTTTCACACTGTTTCTTAATTGATATTTGAGTAACCTTGTTAGCTTCAGGCCTCTATGGAGAGCTGCCTCTTTCTATCCTTTCTCCTGCTGCAGCATTAACAATGGACAAAGCAACAGGCCTAATGGAAAATATATTCACTCTGATGATTGAGGGACCAAGCAAAGCTTATACGCACTTAAATATTACGCTTTCTAAATGGCTCTTGGCTTTGATGCGTGGTCCTTGTTAAGAATGTAATCGGTGAAGAACGTTTAAAGGGTCTGTCCAATGTGACAATTTTAAGGCTGTTACTGATATTGATTCAAAATAGCTAAGAATTCACTCGTGATATTGACCGACACAATCACAGAATCAAATATTTCATGATGCTTGGAGCTAATGACTGATATACTTTCATGCTTGTAAACTGGAACGCTTCTTAAACTTGAATTAACAAAAGAAACTCAAGGCCTATTTACACACATACAGAAGAGCCTGTGTGTACACACACACACACACACACACACGTTTATGCTGCCGTTCCCATTGAATCTGATGCTGATGGACTTTAAATTGTCTTCAATATTTCTGTGTTGCACAGATTCGTAAAAAAATCAGTGTTTCTTGTGTTTATTTGAATGTGAGAAGTGTGGAGCGCAGACAGGCATGCAGTGAGCTGCATAGAACACTGCTCTCTTTCACCACCTCTTTTTATTCTCATGTTTATAGATGCACTGAGATGTTTCAGCTGAAAACGATCTGAGAAAGTGTTGAAATCTAACACTTAGCAAATCACTTGATAGATACCGAAAGAGAGGTCCAGGATACCAGAGTGATTAAAGTTGTGTTTATTTTGTTGTCCGGTGCTTGTCAGCGCAGATGAGTTTAAGCAGTTTGAGCTGCAGCAGATAGACACTGAGGAAAACATGGAACCGCCTCACAGTTTCAGTGAAGGATATTAACCAGGACATCTGTTCACAGGGACCACGATAACATTGTATAACGAACAAAAACCTTTCTGTTCACAGCCGGGTGTGTCTTAGAGCATTGCTATCAATTTTTGATCATTTCTAATTATGGTGCCTATTAAGGTGCTAATTATTGATGAATTGAGGACAGTATAATTGGATGTTGGATGATATTATCAGTATATCAGTCGGGCTCTAGTTTGCACTCATTTACAAAGAAGGGTCTAATAACAGAACCTTTATTAGGAAACCAAAATTGGTTCTCCAAAACATCTTTTTGGCTCCTTTTATTCTGCACCCAGCAACACCAGTCAAAAATTTGGACAAAAACATTTATCTTAAAGACATTCTGATCTATAGTCTTATGCTTAGGTTTGAGACTAATGTAAACAGTGAACCTGATGATTCTGTATGAATTTATGTCCAGAATGAATATTTTCAACAAAAGGTTTTCCGGGATCGAGGTCTCAGTGAATGTTGGAATGGTGTTGGAAAAGCATTCCAGGTTTCTTATCAAGCTGCTTGATGTGATGCTCATGTTTAAAGCTGCGTTTTAGAGTAGGCCTGTAGCATTTGGTTAAATTTTAATTTGCTTTACGCTTAGTGTATAATTCCACATATAACATTTCAGAGGTTTGAGATCTTCAATCTTATTCTAATTAGGGGATAGAGTAAAGAGAAGAAAGATGTAGAGAAATGTGACACACACACACACAGTCACACACTCATTTTGCCCAGGAAGTGGGTCTTTGAGGAGTGAAAGCTGAACTTTAACACCATTATTTTTCTCACTTCTTTCTTAAGCGCGCAGCCCGTGAAGGCAATGAACTGAAAAATACTTAACTCCCCCACACACACACACACACACACACTCTCTCTACATTCTGTTTAATGCCTGTTCAATCTTAAATCAAACCTTAAAATGTGAGCTAAAAAGCAGCTCGGTCCAGGAAGAAACTCATTAGATATTAATTTTAGGCTCAGAATGCGACACCATCTCTAAGAACAGTGCCCAGAACCCCCAAGATGCCCCGGAGAAAGATTTCCACTGTGTGTGTGTGTGTGTGTGTGTGTGTGTGTGTGTGTGTGTGTAATAGAGAGAGATTGCGGAAAAGTACTGCCAGTGTGGTAAACGCTACACAGCCCACAGATATGTAGATATGATATTTTGGCTAATGATGCTGCTGTTTTGAATGCAGAGAGAGAAGATAAGATGAGCCTCGCAGGCAGTATAAGTTGTTATAGCTGTGTATGGTACAGTGTACAGGAACGAACGGTATCAAAATGCACATCAGAAAGATGTACTTTGGTGAAAGGGGGTTCATTTTGGGGGGCTGATATCAGGTTCTTCAATCAGAAAGGCTGCTCAGCTGAACTGTGGTCTGAGAAACGAAACTGCGTTTAGGTCTTGAAAATGGTGCCAATTGTGTTTAAAAGCAAAGAATGTAATGATCGTGCCTCAGGTAGCTGAGAAGGTCAATGGAGGACCCGATCAGACTGTGTCAGGAGGAACAATCTGTCTGCATTAGAAAAGGATATTATGGAGGATATTATAGGAGATCATAATAAAGGATATGAAGATCAAGCTACATTAGAAAAGGATATTATGGAAAAGGATATTCCTGCTGAGCAGGAGCCCCTCATTACAAAGACGAATGACCACCCGAGAGTTCTGTGGTGTCGACCGCAGGTGTTGGTCTACAGAGATGTGGAAATGAGTGATATAGTCAGATTAATCATTCTCCACCATGTCGTCCAGAGGTGGGGGATTAAGAGGACACTATGGGCCTGAGTGGTTAGCTCTTGGGAGGGAATCCGCTGGATCTGTGGGTTCAGTTTGCTGCCGTGGCTTAAGTCCACTTATCCATTGGAAGGGTTGCTTCAAATCAGAATAAAGTTATTCTTGCTGATCACCATGAACTCCATTATCTAACGCCACTCAACCTGTTGGTCCACCTTGTAGATGTCAAGCTATTGATGATGGTTCATCTGCTGCTGCTAAGTTTGTGGCATGTCTGTACCGTCATCAGCAGTCAGTTTCTGGCCACAGGAGACTGTTGTCTGTTGCGGTGTTTAACTGACGCAGCAGAAAATGGAAGTTAAGAAGTTAGTGGTGGGTAATATGGGATAAATATTATGACATTGAAAGACATTCTCACAATACACAACATGTATCTTAATATTTGCACTTGTTTGAAAACTGCTATACAGGAACCGAAGAAAAAAGTGTTTTACAATTAATTTTTTTGTGTGATTTCCTCTATTTGGGCCTAAAAAAACCAATTTAAATTCCTTTGAATATATTTTTTATTTTAATTTCCGTGTGAAAGTAGAATTGAATTTAGAAAATAAAAACGTTATATTAATCCAAGAACACATTCAGTTTGATCAAAACAATAAATTTCTTTATCGCTCTTCTGTTGCTTGTTGCTCGCAAACCACCACTGGGTCACTGAGCAAGACCCCTACATATTGATCACAGGGACAAAAATAGTCATATTACTGGCCAACCTGCCTCCCCCTTTTTTACTCTTTATTCCAGTTGTCTTGCATTAAATGTTCAAGCCATTTTAATACAGCCTCTTCCTTCATAATATCTGCAAGAAATATTGAATGAGATAGTGTGTGCTGGGAAAGTGTGACATGCTATTGATTGAAATTCAATACTTTAAATGAAATAAAAGTGGCATAAATCTTTCTTTTCAGTGCGTGGTTATTAAAAGAATATGATGCGTGAGTCTGCAGAACCTGTATGAGGTTTGGGATGATGGGAAGATTGCAGTTGGTATACATCAGGTATCAATTCTAGTACTATTCTCTGTTCTGGCACTGAGTTATAAAGCCTAAATCTGAGAACTTCAAATGGTGTAAATGGTATCCAGTGTTTCTCTATTGGTCGGATGCCTCTACAGTTCCTCTGCAAATCACTATAATTAGTTATAATTAGCTAAATTGCACTTAACTCTTATGTTAGCGCCCGTGCTGGTGTGCTGTGCGAGGCCTCTTGATGGTGGATGCCCTTCTAGAGGAGTATCATTAAGACGCTGCTGTTGAACAGTGATGAGATCACCAAGGTGACATGGGAGAGGCGGCGGCGGCGGCGGCTGCCCTGCACCAGCATGCCCCTAATAATTAATGAGCACTATTAACAGCTCCCAATATCTTTAATTAAAAACATGCATAACTCACCTGCTCTCTGAGATAATGACTTTGTCTTACTCGCTTGAAGTCTTCTCTCTCACTTCTTTTATCCCCACATGCCCTTCAAACAGTCACAACTCTCTATGTAGCATTACTGTTCTTTTAAGTTTTCCAAGAAATGTGTGATTTTGTTCTTGTCACACTCATTTTTGTGTGAGGATGGGTTCTGTAAGTGTGTATGAGTGGATATTTATCAGAATAAATAAGTAAATAAATGAATTATTTACACAGCCCTGTTATCGGTTGTTTTGGATTGTTTACAATTGCAAGATCTAATAAATATTTTATTATATACGTTCTAAGAGCACCTGTATATAGTAAAAAGCTGCCTTGTTGTTTTAAAAATATGCCTAAAAATGCCTATTTTTATAGAGTAAACCCTAAATATGCCCCCAAATCTGCTCCCAGAACACTTTAATTTCATTTTGAACTCAGTTTAATGCATTACCCTTAAAGAAAATGTAAAGGTAAACCCGTATTAACCTCTTTTAATTTAAATTCCCTGCCGAGATATGCAACTCTGAAGGTCCCTGGACAAAAGTTTACACCCGGATCGCATTTAAAGACGGACCCATGTCTGAATGCGCTTCGGCTCACGGTTTTCGGGGAATAACCCCTGATCTACTGGGGCTAAACATACAAATGGTGACTCGTTGGAAAGGTCTCCTGGAGATCTACCGAACTGTGGAGCTTGAAGTGTCTTGTCAATATTGATACCAATATCTAAATTGCTTCCTGAAAAGGGTTCTTGCACTTATTTTCTTTTCTCCCACTTTTCCGCTCAATTTAGTCATCTCCAATTTCACATACACAGCTGGAACTCCCATTACACGATAGCACCAACGCAAGGAGAGTGAAGTGCCACCACTTCAAACTGCTCCTAAACAAACGCTGACTACTATTCAGTTACAACAGAGTGGCAGGGAAAGTTAAGGCCTTCCCTTCTTTTAACTACAAACTGAAAGTGGGATTGGTTTAAAGTAGAAATGAGTGTGATGAGGTGTTGGACATCGGCATATTTAATGACGGCTAATCAAGGCTAATCACGAAGCCAGTCTAAATCAGCAATCAGCTAATATACCTAATTGAAATCAGCAGTATAGCGTTTGAAGCAAGCATTGGCCCACAGATTCTTTAGACTCTGAAAGCAAAGAATGGTTCAGTACTCAGAGGGTTCAGTAACAGTAATGAATTTCAAAACCCAGCCCTAGTTATTGGAGCCTCCTGCATCTTGGTTAGTAAATGTAAAGTAAATAAATGTTTGTTTATATTTTCATATAGCTTTAACTGTCTAAAGTGCTGCACATATACAGAAGTAAATTAAAAGAGAATAAGACCTGGGACCTGGGAGCCGGCTTGGGTTGAACGAGATCAGAGATGTAGGATGGGCCCAAGCTGTTTAATGCTTTAAAAACAGCCAGCATTTCCATAAACTGAACTCTGCAGTGAATGGGAAGCCAGTGAACGAGGCCAAAACAGATTCTTCTAGGTATTCTCGCCTCTTCAGGTCTGATTGTGAGTCAGGTGGTGCCTTACCTGCATTTTTAGCTCCCAGTGTTCATCAAAGATGCCCCACCTTTGAAGCATGTGGCTGCTGAGGCCTTGATAAAGCTGTTCCGTAGTGTTTCCTTTTGTGACTGATGATTATCGAGCCGCGTTCACTGCGCTTGGTGACGGATGAGGTGTTGTCTGCGAGCCCTCGTGGTCTTAGTCGCATCTCTATTAATCTGCACCGCGGCGCGAGGTGTTTTATCTGTCGTCTGGCACACACACGAGATAAAGGCCAGGAGAAGAGGTCACTGTAAAGGACATCCCCCACTACCAGCATCATATACACACTGTGTGCGTGCGTGCGTGAGTGTGTGTTTGGTGGGGATCTATATATGTGTGTGTAGCCCGTGCTGTTGTTCTCCACCACTTCTTTCCGAGGGAGATCGGTAATTACCCACTGGACACATCAAGTCCGCGGACACATCCGCTCTCGGCTGTTTTTAACCCGTGGAGGAGCAAAGATGGGGTTAGAGGACAGAGAGCTCGGAATAATGATGCACCACTTCCCCTCAGCGGCTTTGTTTCTGCTGAAACTCTTGAATGTTACTGAGGAATAATGGAAGAGCAAAAAAATCCCTCTCCAGAGCACGACACTGCTTCACCTCTCCAGTGGTTGCTTCTAAAATATTAAAAACTTATTTAGAAAAGATTCTCTCCTTTCCTACATTTTTTTTTCCTGATGCCCACTTATTGTTATTGGTTTTATGTGCCACAACAGTCAAAAACATGTTACAAATGCAAGCTTGAGTGAAACACTCTTTATAACTTCAGTGGGAGGGGCTAGACTGTTTTTGTGACATCATAAAATTCACACCAAGAAATTCACACCAATCTAGTTTCTGTATATAAAGACTGTACAATGTTTTATGAATTTTGGAGTAATTTTGACGTACTACCTTGAACTGTTTTATTTAATATGTAGGGCTTGCCATTATATGAGCCTTTTAAAGGTGATGTAAATGCACACATTGTGAAATCACAGTATGTCTCAGCATACTTTTCTGAGCGTACGGCAAGATCGTCCGTGTGTAAAGGACACTGTTTCATTCCAAACAGAGCATAATTAGTCCTGATTAACTGTATGCATAACAGTGCAGTGTGTGAAATATTATACTTTTTTAAATGCTCAATGTAATTCTGAATAATATGTGTATAAGAAATTAATATGAATGGAATGAATATGAAATTGTTCTAACAGTTACAATGTAATGGGTGACTAGCATTTGAAAATGGTGTCAAACAAGTACTTACAATTGCTTCATTTATTGTATTTAATCATTTCATTTTGCTTCTACCTAAACTAATTACAAGCAGGCAACTGTTTTTCCACACAGTCTTCCAGTTAGAGGCGGTTTTGCCACAGAGAAGCTGGAGAACACACTCACTCTTGTCCTTGCTGCTTGCGATCAGCAGCTCTTGGGGTTGTAAAAGCACTGCTTAAGTGCTGCTACTGCATCTGTAAAATGCTCTACAGAGAGCAGGAGGCTGCAACTGCTTAGGTTTGCCTTACTGAGCTCTTCCCTGTTCGATTGGGACGTGGACAAATCGCAGAATTGTAAATATGCTGCTAAAAATGATGATTGCAATACGCCTTGCTGTAGAGGGGTGGGCAATATGATGACATGTTGTTTGCATGATGAACTAAGTTCTTTAAGGACATTCTTTATGCAGTTTTGTCGGCACCAGCGGAGCACTGAGTAAATGGATGTTTCATTAAAAAGACATTTAGCTGGGGTTCCTAAGTGGCAGCTGTCTAAGCTTTAGGCCTTTTTGCCAAAAGAAGGCCGAGTCCTACGATGCTGAGAGTCCAAGAAAATGTAATCGGTTGCGCTTAATGGGATGTGATAATGTGTGATAAATGAAATTTTGAATAAAAAAAGTTGTGTTTAGTGCACTTGCAATGTGCTCTGAGTTAGACTTGCTTTTTTATGGTTACTAATATTAGATTAGATTAGATTATTTTATGTTAGATTAATTTAAACTTGATTATGGTAATCCCTCGCTTTTTGCTTGGGTTACGTTCCAAGAGCACCCGCATATAGTGAAAAAATGCGTTGTATTTTGATAAAAAAAAAAAAAGCCTATTTTTAAGGTGTAAACCCCAAATATGCCCCCAAATCTGCTCCCAGAACACTTTAATTTCATTTTAAACTCAGTTTAATGCATTATTACCCTTAAAGAAAATGTAAAGGTAAATAAACAATCAGAATCAGAAAACTTTATTGTTTAAAAACAATTATCATTAGCGGGTTAGCATTAACAGTTAGCATTAGGAGTTAGCATTAGCAGCGTGACGAGCGAAAACAAACACTTGTACACAAAAGAAAGTTTAAAATAACTCTCTCTACCCACATGTTTAGACAGAGCACAGCTTACTGATACTAAATAAACTGAGATAACTGTTGAAAATGGGGGGGAGGCTTAAAACACTACAAAACGAGGACAAGACACGGAGCAGACATGCTACATGCTGCAGCATCTTCTTCTTCTTTTTATGGCGGTTGACAACTTTTCAGTGTATTACAGCCTCCGCTGGACTGGTGGAGGCAATACAGTTCGGTTCTCAGAAAAATCAGACTAAATCCGCGAATGCTGAGCCGCGTAAAACTGAGGGTTTACTGTATATTATTCAAACACGTCAGATAGCGTTTGGTTTCCATGTTGGGTGCTAGAGGCTGCATCTTTTTTTGGGGGCTATTGCAGTTTGGGCATAAGGGTTTCGTATTTTCTGCATGAGGTCTTTGCTCTTCAGAGGATGATGTACCAGCATATTAAACATATATTTTTACAGTTTCTGGGACTTGCTTACATCAGCTAAAGTGGTTAACAGAAAAGCTGCACTAAGGATGACCATACTGTCCATGCCTTCTTTTTTATGTCCTTAATAACACATGTACTCTACTAGTCAAAAGTTTGGACACACCTTCTCATTCCATGTTTTTTCTTAGCTTTTATTATTTTCTACATTGTAGCTTAATACTGAGAACAAACTAAATGGTGAAGGAACACATGGAATTATTCAGAAAACGTAACAGAGTTAAAGAACCCAGACTCTGTTCTGTAATCAGGGAATGATGAACTGTTGTTTTTTTTACTGAGTTCAGTGGTTCTAGCCATAATGTGCAGTAGAACCGTAGTGGAACCGGATCTCTGACTGTGGACCAACCCGACTCACAGCTGATGATCCCAAACACAGTAAGAAGGAGAGAAACTCCACTAATGAACTCTTGAGGAAGAAACTCCTGTTAATTAAACACCATTCCAGGTCGATTCCTCCTGAATCTGAGGGAAAACATGCCAAGAGTCTGCAAAGCTGCATCAGAGCGACAGGAAATCATCGAACGAGAATGTGTGTCCGAACTTTTGACTGGTAGTGTAGTTACAGCACTTGTATTTCTTATAATACTTAAGTATAATATTTATAGCTTATAACACATTTTACAGTGCTGTTTTTTCAGAATAATTGATTTGACTTCCCATAGCAAATATCAGAATGGCGCCTTTGGGATTAGGATACCAGCAACTTGAATGGCTGACAAATTATCTTATCAAACCAAATACTTCCTGTATTGGGTAAGAATGTCCTCCAATTGTGAGCTTATAATTAAGCCACATTGTTCATTTTGGAAGGTGATATGACTGAAGGTTGGCCTGCATTATTTTAATATTTGTGAATGCCTCCATTGATCCAAACACACTGTGGATCAGTGATAAATAGTTTAAAGCCATCATCAGGATGCTCACAGCACACAATAAGATCATTTTATTATTTGCATATTTGCATACCTGTACTTAGCCCTCTACAGTACAGGTAGTTCAGGTAATGCTGGTGCAGCTTTCCTGTCTGGCACCATCAGGTTATATTAGGGGGTTGTATTTTCATATTGAAATAAACTTATAATAAATATGCTTATTCTTAGTTCCTTGTTGTCTCACTTTGTGCTCTTGTACGTGGGAGGCTAATTTGGACAGATATGATCTAGGAGAGTATACAGAAACCTGTGTGGGGTTCTAGATTGTGGTTAAGCACAAAGCCCATACTGTTGGAGCGAGAAACTCGACTCGCACACAGCCAATTAAAGTTCATCCACTGAGACCAGGCCAGAAAATTAGTGACACACACAGACACACATGCGGCCAGCAAATCTGGATCATTTTCCCTTTAACTAGCCATTGGTGCCTCTTTCTTTCTGCAGCTCGCTGACGAGGAAGTGCTGACGCCCTGAGATGCTGTTCTGGCCCTCAGGATTAGTGCAAGATCAAAAAGATCTACACACTGACCGTCAGTTGAAAGAAAAGCTTTAGATTGGACCTGTTTTGCCTTAAAACTACGCCAGACTTTACATTGGGTCATATAAATGAACACTTCCAGAAAGGAAACTTGCTATTTATTTCATTTCTGTTAGTAATGACACTAGGGCTGTAACTATCGGATATTTTTGGAATTGACTATTCTGTCGATTTTTTTCATCGATTAATCGAGTAATCGTATAAATCATACTTTTGTGTTTTTAAACAATTATATCAATAGTGAGTTATGCAACATGAAAGGCCTCTAAAATGAGCAGCAATTGACCGTTATTCCTCACAAAAAAGGGTTTTATTCAAACTCAACACTTTTATTAGATCAAAACTTAAAACCTTTGGCTTTTTGGCTCCAGAAGTAAACCCATTTAATCAACCTTTCTGGGAAACATTTATGATGTACATTGTATCCATTGTATCCCTATTAATTAGTTATTTTGTTATTTTCTCTGTCTGTATGCATTTTAAGATTTGTTTGTAAAATATAAAATGTTATTTAAATATTTTATTATTATTATTATTATTATTATTATTATTGTGCTCCTGAGTTTAAATGTTGCTGATCAATATGAATTATTATTTATTGATTATATTATTTTTAGCATTAAATGGTCAAAATTTGTTTACAGTTTAAATACGGATAAATTTTTTTATTAAATTTTAGGCAAATTGATGCACTTTAAGACTTTTCTGCTACAGACTAAAAAACCGCCCTATTTTTTCTTGTCGGCAATATTCGGCATTTTTTTCATCCACTACAGGAATGAGGAGGTCCAGCTTGTCTCCAGGTGCTTTTTGCGTCTCTCTTCGTTTTTCACAGCCAGTGTGTGCCACTAACTTACAATAACAGAACATTGATCATTTTTTAACTTTAAAAATATATTTTCATATATGACCGGCGAGAGCAGGCGGGAGCAGGCCAGAGCAGGCCGGAGCGGGTGGGAATCATCAGAAATTCAGAGGGATAAAAAAAATAGTCCCAAAAAAACCCTACTCCCTGCGGCAAAAATAGCATGTTCCCTGGGTCACACGCGCCCCCTGCAGGTGAACATTTTTTGTAATCGAATCATTCGAGTTACTCGAATAATCGTTTCAGCCCTAGATGACACCAGGTATTCAGCTCAAAAGTGTGGATTAAATACTAGAAGGCAAATAAAGAATACATTCAATTCTTTAAGAAATATAATAATTTGTCTGTTTATTATGTTGCATCATATTATATCATATTATATTGTATTCAAATATTTTATATTTTATTATATTATATTATATTATATTAACTGTTCTTTCAAAGGAACAAAAGCAGTAACATGGATATGGTGCCCATTATTCATCCATATCACTAAAACTCAACATTGCACCAATCCAGATGTTGCTCTGCACTATAACTTATTGGGAGCCAATATATAAATATAAATCACATTATAAATTATACGCATTACTATAGTTCTTCTGAGATGTGAAAATAAACCAGTGCCATATTGTTAATAAACTATGAATACAGTGATTTTTATTCTGCAGTTCTAGTTGAACGAGAACCAAAGGACTGGAGTCTTTTTCTTACGAAACATGCAATTGTTCCTTGAGTAATGATGTCCATGATGTCCTCAGACAAGCATATTATGACATAATAAGATGTAACTTATCATGATAACAGTAAATACTGTCATTTTGTCCCCAGCTATAATAGCGTCTTATCTTCTGGAAAGGCTTTCCTCTGGATGTTGCAGTTTTACTGCGTGGATGTGATTACACTCAGCAGCAAGAGCGTTATTTAGGTCAGGACCTGACGATTAGTCCTGGTTCACAAATGGCCCTCCTGTTCTTCTCAAAGGTGTTCAGTGATTCCATTAACAGTTGTGAGAGGGACTCGTTTTCCATTTCAGTGCCCATGTTAACAGGTTAGAGCGTCCACACAGCCTGGGTGAGAATGGCAGTCCCTGCCAGATGTGGCCCAGAAGCAGAGCAAGGGGTTCCAAATTCCAGCCCTGGTGACCCCCGTGCACCACACATTCTAGTGTTGTATCTACCTCACACACCTGAGCCAGCCCATGAGGAGCTTGTTAATTAGTTAATCATTTAATCAGGCATGTGTGGGAAGACAGAACTGGGCTTGGAAACCCCCGATAAACGGGAACAGATGCTGAATACCAATATAAAGGAAAACGAAACATTAGTATAGTGACAAAACACATCTTGTACTTCATTTTCCAGAAGATCCACAGGTGATTGCCCAAACACACGTCAGAAAACCGCAGAGGGCAAACAAAGGCACAAATGATCTTTGTGCTTTAAAGTTATTGATTTGATTATCCATTTGGCTTAAGGACGTCTGTATAACTCGCTTCGAAGTGTTGATCAGTTCCAGTGTGACCGCCAGACCATTCTGCTGCACAAATTCCTGTGTGTGGGACACAATCCAGGACTGTAAACCCAGCACAAGCTTTGGTGGTCTCACAGGGCTGGATCTAACCAGAGCGTCTGGAGATAACCATGACTGGAACATGCTTGTGGGAGTGTAGACTAATAAAGGTGGGAGCAAACAATGTAAAGTTGTGAACCAATATACAGTAAACCCCACTTACAGCAGGGGTTACGTTCCAAGAGCACCCGCGTATAGTGAAAAAACACGATGTTGTGATGTGGAAGAAAAAAGGCCGATTTTATAGACTGTACTGTAATTCATGCACAGGCATTTCTTTGCTATGCGCTGTTGTTTTCTTTGGTATAAGCAGGTAAATACAGTCGACTCTGAGTACAGCCGACTGTGACGTTCGGGCTTAGTGAGCCACGCCCCCTCGTCCTTGTGCTGGTTGTTTATGTTTGGACCAGCGCTGAGCAGCAGAGGTTCGTGGCGTTCAGGTGCGTCTGATTGCCAAGGTAAACGCCACCCAAACATAAACAACCAGCATGAAGACAAGGGGGCGTGGCGGACAAGGCCCAGACATCACAAAAGCAAAGAAATGCGGAGAATATCTGTGAACAATTATTAGTTTGGTTCTCAGAAAAGAGTCTAAGAGAGACTGAGGCCGCGACTGTTGAACCGGATATAAGTGGGGGTTTACTGAAATGTTTTTTGAAGGTGGCGCTCAAGTAGTGGTGAGCTCATCATAATAGACAGCAGGCTTGTTAGCCTATAAGTTAGCATGGCTCCGAATAACCTCATTCAAATTTTTTTTTAAAATAAGCATGTAGTCGTGGGTCACATATAAAAATGAGTTGCTAGCAGGTTTTGGGAAGACATAGACTTGTCAGCACCAGAAGTTTAACAAGTTGTCCCTAGACATGTTTTCTGCTGAGACTAGTTATGTAGGTAGATCGCCCATCTGTTGCTAATTTGCAATTTGTCAGCCACCTGCTATTGTCATCCAACAGTGGAAAGAGACCACCATAGCACATATTTTCTGATCATTCTCAGCGCGGGAGAAAAGCCAGAGCTTGCATATGAATGGCTGCCGTGCTTGTGGGAACGCCGGGAGTGAGTGTATATGGTCTGTGTTCTTTATGACTGTGACAGTGTACTATTCAGTTTTTCTTGTGTGATGTTCATCAGTGCTTCTAAAATTTGAAACGGCTCTAATACAGTTTCTTTCTGAGTAAGATAAGTCACTGATCAGATCGTGTGCTGCTCTAGTGACGACACCGGTCCCGTGTGTCCAAAAACGCAGCTCCCATTTCAGTCAGTAAGAAGAGAGAGGGAGAATACAACAGGTCAAACAAACAGCAAGTTGCTATCCCGCAAGGGGAGTATCCTGCTAAGATGGCCCAGCAACGGATACTCCTTGTGGGGAAGCACCAGCCGATTTCCCCCCCTTTCCCCCTCCACCAGGCTGGACTCGGGTGTTGCCCTGAAACAGATCCATGGCCATTAATTGATGCGAAGAGGAAAGCGATACGGCAGAGAAAGAAAGAGAGAAGCCTGGACTCTTGTACAGTGCACTATTTGGGGTTGATACGACTTGCTGTGCGCTTCTATAGGTGCAGCTCTCTAAGTTGAATGTAGCATTGTTAGACCTAACAAATATCGACTAAGCGTTCTGAGCTCAAACCTGACTAAAGGCAGACTTTTGGGGCAGCTGGTGTTCTGGTGGTTAGGACGTAACCCCTGTGATCAGACGGTTCATGGATTTGATTCCCAGGACTCCCAGTGGCACCATTGAAGAGCTCCCTGGCCACCATTGTCGGCTACCCACTGCTTCACTCAGGTGAAGTGGTTAAATGCAGAGAACAATCTCACACTGTTCACACTGTGTGCTGTGCTGTGGTGTGTTCACCTGTGACCAAATGGCCACTTTACTTCCACCCACTGGCTCCATCTACCCTATATACCCTATATACAGTTACAGACCGTTGACCTGTTATTGCTAGGTGGCCTATTTTTGGCACAGCAGTGACTTAATAGTGGTGTGGTAGGATGGTAGAATAACTTCAGTGGTTGGTGTAATTAGGGATGCGCCACCTGAAAATAATTTTTTGAAGATTTAGGTTGAAAAAGCTAAATTTAGGAATTGAACGGTAATTTGTGTAATTTTAGAGTAGCCTTAGACAGCTTGGAGCCAGTTCAATTCAATTCAGTTTTATTTATATTACACTTTTTACCACAAGGCTATCAC
Source organism: Brachypetersius gabonensis (assembly GCA_037577145.1). Lineage (NCBI taxonomy): Eukaryota > Metazoa > Chordata > Actinopteri > Characiformes > Alestidae > Brachypetersius > Brachypetersius gabonensis. The sequence continues at coordinate 14,962 of JBBJLR010147119.1, forward strand.
AAAGCAGCTTTACAGAGTCCAGGTCTGTGCCCCTAGTGAGTGAGACAAGGGCGACAGAGGTTAGAAAAAAGGCCCTCAGCTGGAGGAGGAAACCTCGGGAGGAACCAAGACTCAAAAAGGAGAGCCATCCTCTTCAGGTCGACCCAGAGAGAAAGCAAAGACAGCCTTTATGGCGAGTATGAAAAAGATGTATAACCAGTGACTTTGCAGTTACATATTACTTAGAAACCGCTCAAAATGTAGAAAACAGTAAAGCAGAAGCGAAAAGTAAAGCAAATAATACATAAAACTGCAAAATAGCTGAAATAAGTAACAAATGCCGGTAGCAGAGCAGAAAAAGAACTAAAAAATAATGGAATCTATTGCCCCGGGTGTCCAGCTGTTCTGTATAGTTGAGGATGTTGTTTCATGGCACATAATGTTGCATACTCTAATTAATTTAAGTGTTTTTATGGGTTTTTATTTATTGTCAGCTTTTTTCCAGTTTTCTCTGTTGGATTCCTTCCCGGTGTGCCTTGAATTTTTTGGCCAAGAATTTTCATTTCCATTGGTAACTGAGTGTTACTTTACTACTTTTAATTGATAAATGGCTGGTTGTGCCTTCGCCCTGGAGGTGCGTGTGTTTTTGTGTGTGTGTGTGTGTGTGTGTGTGTGTGTGTGTGTGTGTGTGTGTGTGTGTGTGTGTGTGTGTGTGTG
>JBBJLR010147145.1:0-33889 GCA_037577145.1 Brachypetersius gabonensis
TAGGTCTGATAGCAGATGTCCAAACTCTTTAAGAAAATCGGCATATGGCCCCAGGGGTCTGTACACGGTGGCCATTGTAAAATATAGCAAGGGTTTATGTATCTCTTTGAGTGCAACATTAATGATAGGGACTTCAAATGAGTTAAACCTGGGCCTTGTTTTCTGAGGTAATGAGTACGTCATTATAGATAGTTGCGGCACCACTACCACGACCAGTTAGACGGGGCTCGTGCTTATAGAAATATCCTGAAGGAGTAGACTCATTCAGACCAATATATTCATTTGGTCTAAGGTTTCGGTGAGACAGAGTGCTTCAAAGCAATAATCTGAGATTATTTCATTAACAATAAATGCTTTAGGCGCAAGGGATCTGACGTTGAGAAGTCCAAACTTTAGAGGTAGGTTTCGATTACTTATTTGGCCGTTTTCTGGTTTTATGTTTATCAGATTGATTCGGGCGAATTTAACGAATTTATTATTTTTTCTCACTATTTGGGGAACAGACACAATTTCTATAGGAGAAGCTATGTATGCACATCTATCAATATGGCAATTTCTATTGTGATTGGAATCTAAGGTATGACTTACAGCAAATCAGATGGTTTGTAGTATCCTGGAGATATTGTCCGAAAGGACTGCTGCTCCAGCTCTGCTAGGGTGCAGGTCATCGGTGAGGTAGAGCCTAGGACGCTCCCAGAAAACATTCCAGTTATCAACAAAGGGTAATCTCTGTGTTTGACACCAAGATTGTAACCATTCATTAAAAGCAAATAATCTACTGAACCTCTCGATTCCTCGCTGAAATGTGGGAAGTGGTCCAGATACAACGATTATTGTTGTGGGTGATCTGCTGCGGACCTTCTCCACCAGGCTCCTGAAGTCTTTCTTTAGGATCTCTGTCTGCCTCAGCCTGGTGTCGTTCGTGCCAGCATGAAGGTCCACAGCTCCAATGTTCTTCGTGAGGGCCGCAGGCACCTGTGCAGCGACATCAAGAACACGAGCACCAGGTAAACAGTGAGTGTGCACCTTATCTTTAGCAGTGGTAGCACGGACATGCCGGACGATGGAGTCTCCGATGATCAGCGTGTCGTGTACCGTCTCGCGAAGAGGAGAGAAGCCGTTACGGGTCGCAATCTCGAAGACGGGTGGCTGTGGATGGGGAGAGGTCCATGCCCGGGGCCTGGCACGTGTCTTTGGCTGCCGCTGCATCCAGGCCGGGCCGCGTCCTTGGTGCGTTGGATCTGGACAGAGAAACACGCGAGGTTGAGGTTGTTGGAAAGTTTGTATCACGCCAAAAATTTACCTGGGACAAGAGAGCGTTGGTCTGTGAAGATTCCAGCGTGGCTTTCTGCTGTTGTAACCGCTTGTGTGTCGCTGTTCTGCTTCTCCATGGCCTCCAGCTCCAAATCCACTGAGTGCAGCTTCAATGTATCCTCACCTGCACTCAGAGGCAGAGACACAACCGACATGGTGTTTAAAAAAATTGGAGATAATCGTTGAAGAAAAAACGCAGGCAAACTTGTTATAGCTGGGCTAACCGGCTAGCGATGCTAATGGGATAGACACGGTGTTCTGCAAAACAATTAAAACTTAATGATATAACAGGCGTTTCTGAAACTCTTTTGGTTGAAATGTGTTGTAATTGCCTGAAGAGGTTTGGGTTTGTATGAGCAGCCTTTGCATAAAAGTGTGATGGGTATTGCACTATAGGGATGAATACTGCACAGGAGGCAGTTACATCATTGAACAGAGTACCAGGGATGACAGAGAACTACAATAAATAGACAGTAAATAGAAAATATAGTGGTGTAACATTTATTTGAGTGAGATGTGAATCTTATTCTACCAGAATGGAAGTATTGCCCTATATATACGTAAATTATTACATATGAGCATATGTTGCACTGGAATTATATTCTTATTGCACATGACAGTTAGCAGCATAGAAAAAACACAATGGGTAATTATAGAATGGTAACAGTAACAGGTCATTAGGGTGCCTGTGCTGGCAGTAAATAGTGTTATTTAAAATTATATAATTAGCAGGTGCAGAATGAAAATACAGAGTGTAGTATTATCAGCATTGAAACAGTTTATACAGTAAAAACAGTATGAATACTATAAAGTGAGGTAGTTCACTGAAATGTGCTGCTCAACCAGGAATTAACATTTTTGTGCATTCATGTGCGCTTATGTGTGTTTGAAGCCCTGATGGCCCTAAATGTCCTTCAGGGTCGGGCAGAGCCACACTGACAACTGTAGAAAGTGCACATATCTTCCATGATATGGATGCCCAGGAACTATTTTTAACCCTCTCTACAGCAGTGCTGTCAATGGTGAGAGGTGGGTGAGCAGGGCTGTATTTTGTCCTTACACCTGGCAGCCAGTTTTGTCACCTCTTCTGTGTAGATTAAGATGTCGATGGTGAGACCCACCACCATCATGTCATCTGTAAATATGATGATGTGATTGGAGATGGACTGTCATGAGTCAGGAGTGTGAAGAGCAGAGGGGTGAGGACACAGCCCTGCTGAGCTCCTGTGCTCATGGTGATGGTGCTGGAGATGTTGGTGCCAATACTGATGACTAACTGATGACTGATGACTTTCATTCAGAAAGTCTAAACTTTAGTTCACCAGGGGGGTGTTGAGGCCCAGCCCGTTCAGCTTAATGAAATGTGTCTGTAGGATGATGGTGTTGAAAACTAAACTGAAGCCCCTGAACAGCATCCTCAAATAGGTGTTTCTCTTGTCCAGGTGGTTGAGTGACAGGTGTAGTGCCGCTGATATGGTATTGTCTGTAGACCAGTTGGGGTGATAAGCAAACTGAAGGGGGTTCAGTAAGCTGGAAAGGGCAGCTTTGATGTGGTTCATGATTAGTCCCTCGAAGCACTCCATCATGGGTGGTGTGACGGCTTCAGAATGGTAGTCATTCAGGCAGGTCACTGATGACTTCTTGGGAACCGGGATGATTGTGGTAGCCTTGCAATATGCAGGAATTACAGCTTCTCTCAGAGAGGTGTTAAACGTTTCAGTGAGGATGTTGGGCAGCTAGTCTGCACACTCCTTGAGCACCATTCCTGTATGTTGTCAGGATCAGAATCTTGCATAGGTTAACTTTGGCTTCAGTTTTCCTCACTGCAGCTGTGGTCAGGCAGATAACTTGTTCTTCTGGGAGAGGACTGGATTCCTTGGAGCCTCACTATTGAGTGCATCAAACCATCCTTAGAAGGCACGTCGGTGGGGAGAGGCATCACTGTCACAGAGAGAAGGCAGTGGTTTGTAGTCAGTGATGGCTTAAATGACCTTCCACATGCTCAGAGTGTTTCTGGTGTTTTGAAAGTGTGTGTGCAGTTTTGAGGACCGGTGGAGTGCATTTGAGTAGAGATCTGTATGCTGGAACCTGTTACATGGAGATATGGTCGGAATTCCTGAAGTGGAGACAAGGCACATCTGGGTCATCCTTGATGGTGGTGTAAACAGGGTCTAAGCAGTTCTTACCCCTGGTTGCAAACTTCATGTGTTGGTAGAATCTGGGCAGGTCTGCATGACTGAAGTTTCCAGGGATGATAACTGCAGGTTGTTCACGGCCTCATACAGCTCCGCTAGTGCTTGGTTAGCATTAGTGCTTGGTGGCATGTACCCAAGAGGAAATGAGCAGAACTAAGACACTGACATGATACATTTAAGACTGATTTTGAGTCTGTAACAAATCCTACCATCAGCACAGCCACACCCCCCACCACACCTCCACAATCTGTCAATTGATCATGAACCCTTGGTCAAACCTGACTCACACAGACCCCCCCAACACAGCAAGTTGTAACTACAGCCCTTCAGCACCAGTGAAACTAAAACTCTGGTCCACACAGACAGCACAGACAGGACATTCAACCTTTGTTCATTCATGTTTTGTGTATTTTGGTTGCTCTACTGTTGATCCTCCTTTACTCTGTGATTACCTTTTGGCCACTGTAGACTTTTGAACTCGGATCACTGATAAGTCTTAATAAACTTCTCTTAAATTCTACATTGATCAGCTGCAGCTGTGCTTCCTGTTGAACCATTCAGAGTCCCATGGAAAGACTGTCTGCTTGTGCCACCATTTTGGAATAAGCCAGTTTACACTTCAGTATAGTGAATTATTATAAACATAAGTTTACAAAGCCTTTGGTTTTAAATACATCACTGAACACATGAATCATTTGCAGCATGTCCCGTCTCTTTCCTTCTCTCAGGACCTGAGGTCTGCCGTGGAGAAGATTTCCCGGTTTTTGGGCCGGAATCTGAGTGAAGCTGCAATTTCACGCGTGGTGGAGAAAGCCACCTTTAAAAACATGAAGAAGGACCCCAAGGCCAACTATGAGTTTTTTCCTGCGGATCTGCTGAAGGGCAAATTCATGCGCAAAGGTTAAAGATTATACACCATGGGCGCTTTATTTTAATTTCATTTTCTCTTTTTATTATTTTTCAAATGTACTTTACAACACAAAATGACACATTGTAGCACATATCAACAAAACAGGAAAGATACATGAAACAAAATAAACATGATCGTGACTGTTAAAAGCTGATTTGCTATTTGTGTTCTGTTTTAGGGACTATAGGAGACTGGAAAAACACCTTCACTGTGGCCCAGAGTGAGATGTTTGACCAGGTCTTTCAGGAGAGGATGAAGGATATTCCATTGAAGTTCATATGGGACATGAATTAAAAGCATGTGTGATATAACTCACCCACATAGAAATAAACCTCTGCGATGAGTGCACTTTACCTTGGTGGTATTCATTCAAATTTAATGTTTTATGTGTCATATTTAGAACCTGTTTACACCTGGTCACTTCTTTACGGCATTTAGCTGATGTACATCAGTGCTCAGGTTCACATCTGTTCCTCAAGCCTGTAAAGCTAAACTTAAATCTACGTCCGCTATTCAACCTGTTAAGTACATCTAAACAACTCCTGTCAAAGAAAAGTAACAGGTTAAGGCAAAAGTAAGGAAGGCTGTCATGTCTGAGCTGTCTCAGTTACGCTCACAATGGTGTCTGTCACCTAAGTATTAGGGGCTGCTTAGCTCTGGGCATGTGTAGATAATGGTGGTATGAGAGGTCATTAGGTGCCAAGCAACTGAGAGAAGTGGTACGAGTGCTAATGACAAGTCCGCCTGTGGCGTGTGTGTGAGTTAGGAGCTGATTGTGGTCTGTGGTGTGTGATTGGTGGAGTGCGTGAATGGATGTAGGTAAAGGGCCAGCCGAACCATGGAATCTGTGCGGGATCTCTCACTTTCTGGGAGAAACGGTTGGCTGGAGATGCTGGAGAAGAGGTATCAAGGGAAGAGAAACTGTATCACTGCTGACAGGAACTCCAAGTGACAGAAGGGGTGGGGGCTTGCCAGAGTTGTGTCAAAAAAGCTTAAATAAACTGTCCTAACTTTAGGATAACCGCTCCACTGCCCTAACTGTTGCCAGCTGATTATTTAGACTATGGGCCGTGTGAGAACGCCGTTAGCCGGTCAACTCCGCCCAGCTTTGGAGAGACCGACCCGTCGACACGGGGCTCTCCCGTTTGTGGTACAAACAACAAATTGCCTTAGTTTTAGTTTTTTCGCTTAAGGTGATTTTCAAAGCGAAGTGTGTGACTGTGTGTGTGTGAGTGAGAGAGAGCGAGAGAGTGTGTGTCCCTATACTTATGTCCACATATTTGTGTATGACAACTCTGTCCCAGTACATTTGTTCATATTGGCCAGTTCGTCTGGCTTAAAGCAGAACGTTGTTTAATATCTGTTTTTTGAAGACAGTAACGAAGATACTCTGAGGATACAGTGTTACGGACTGGGGCCTCGTAAAGTTACAGTGGCAGCAGGTAACAGTGACTTCATGAGATGGTGTTACCTTAGTTGCTAGGCAACAGACATAAAAGTCGATCATCGACGTTAGATCGCTTATTTAGGATTCCTTCTCGAGATAAGATAGCATTCATAAATACAGTTAGGATTTGCTTCTGTAATACCAAATTGAAAAAAATCCTATCTTAAATCGTCCTATCTTTACTTTATGCTTAAGATAGGAAGTTTCTGTAATATGGCCCCAGGAGTATATCTTATTTAAAGCACCAGCGGAGCGAAGTTCCTCTGTTGGGGTACCAGTTTGAAAGGAGAGTGTGTGTATCTGTGTGTGCTCACGAAGCACAGGAACTTGTGAATCCTTCATTGAAGACTTTGTATTGTTTCTTCCCAGTCACAGCCTGTGTTTGCGTCCTTTACCCTCAGGTGCCGTAACAAAGGCATAGAGATGAGAGTAAGTTGGTTATATGAAAATAGGGGAAGAAGAAATAAGCAGAGAAAAAAGGCATAGTTAGTCACCAAATTGCTCCTCGAAGGATGCTTGAGGACAGTGAAGGACTCCGCAGATCTGATTGCCAGAGTGAAACCCTGAGAGGACGAGAAGTGACACTGCTTGATCAGTGAATCTGGATTGATCAGACTTTGGCAACTTGACAAATTTGTCACTGGTCAGCCAGACTGAAACCCAAATGTGCTGAGTGATATCAAGTCAAGACAAGCAGGGTTATGGTCATTTCAACTGTATACATATAGAGTACACAGTGAAACCAAACAAAAGTTCCTCCAGGACCATGGTGTGAGAAAAGAACACCACCACCACAAGACTACAGTTCAGACAGAACAAAAAACAGAATGTAAAGAGCAGGAGAAAGAACAAAAAACAAAAGCCACAAATTACAGGACAAGACAACACTTGCTGTTGACTTTTGAATGAATAAAGTATTATTACATTTTGTATTCTACCAGCAAAGTAGTTCGGTGTTGTGGTAGACAATAAATAATGCGCAAACAATGGCAGCAACAAGACAGAGGATGTGCAGTTATAATAAATATAATACATTTTGAATGTTTCTTGGAGAGATGAATCTCTCAGGACTGGTTTGGGGGTTTGATTAACGCATGTTGGCATACTGGCATCACTGTTGCCAGCGTCATACCGACAACGTGTTAACGGTAACTTACCGTTCTGCAGGATGATACCGTTTTTGCTTTTGTGGTATAGTACTTTAGTACCAAAAGATGGTAGCAAACTGTAGCCTCTTTTACGGCATACCGTTATGTATTTTGGTCATAAATTACGTCAAAGTAACATTATACTGTGATTAATAAATCTGAATAGTACCGTTTATTTACGCTACGTCACTGTAAGCCCACTTTAAGGTAATAAACTGCAATACATTAACCAGTAATTTACACACACCGTAAAAAAAAAACCACACACTGCTGCTACAGAAAATATTCATCCCTGTTAGAGGATACAGTATTTCCACAGAAGGTAATTTACTGTTTTACACCCCCAATATATAATTTGTGCTTTACATCAGTTTTCATTTTGTGGCAACTGTGCAGCTAGGAAAGAGAGGAAAATCCGACAACGCCACTCTGGGAATTTCACCAAGAGAATTAAGTGATTTTATCCCCATTTTAGAATACAAGGACACAGATTCGAAATCACTTGACATGAGACATGAATCCCAAGAACACGGCTTTTATTATTTCCATACTGAGTAAAAGATATAAAACAGTAAACTCTATTCTAAAAGATAATTGTGGAAAATAGAGACAGGGAAGATAATATCCTGAGACCAGCAGGCAAGTTAGGGGTGTACACTCCATGGCCAAAAGAAACAGAAAAATTAAACAAAACAAACCAAACCAAAACAGTAGCTCTTGTGCGGGTACGCAGCCCAGCCGATAGCCTCCACGGAACGATCCAGGGGCACTCCACACCAGGTCACGGTCCACTGTAAGCGCAAAGGATGATAAAACACACATGGAACGAAACGAAAAACAGACAAAAAAAAAAAAAAACATACCTGGTCTTAACCCGGGAGATAGGGAACACGGGCCTCTTAACAGGAACAACTGCTACCACGAAGTATAGCAACCCTTTCAAGCTGTAAACATGGACCCAGCCCTTGTTACACACATACACGAAAGGATACAGCTGCACTGTCTCAAAACCTTCCCTTACCTGCGGCGCTGGAGACGCACGCAGTCACTTAACCGGGGAAGCTGTACGCTCTAAAAAGAAAAACAATAAATGAAAACTCGCTCAAGAAAAGAGAAGTTGGCGTGAAGCCCACGCGGTACGAGCCTACCTGAATCCCAGAAAGCCACATCACCAGGTGAGAATGCGATACCCTGCACACAACTGGCTCAATGACACAGAAGGGCTTATATCGCCATACCAGCTGCGCTAATTACCATCTTGCCCTAATTGCTTAGCAAGATGAGCAGGTGATAATAGTTCCTCTCACTACAATTTCATTTCTGACTTTTCACTGCATAAACACACATTTCCAGAATCAATGAACATATTTTCAGTGAGGAAGCACTTGTGCTTACAAAACAATTTAATCCATGTATTTCCTCAGATGGTTGTACAAACAATAACATTATGTCATATCCATATCATGCTCAAGTGGAATTGTTGGGTTTTCTCAGTCATGTTTTGTAGGGTCTTAAACCTACACTGCGAAGTGCCTTGGCATTCATTTTGTTGGCACCATACAAATAAACTGAATTGAAATGAATAGAATATTCACCAAATCAATGCACAAAGTGGTGCGAAGGAAATGACCTGCATAGAACACTGACCTCAATCCAAGAGAACACCTGAATGGGACAAAGACTGTAATGCAGTCCTTCTCCTGCCTGACATCACAAATGCTCTCCTGGAAAAATGGTCAAATATTCACATAAACATATCTTGTGGACAGCCTTCCCAGAGGAGATAAAGCCATTACAACCGCAAAAAGTGGGACAACTCCATATGCCTATGTATTACAATGGACTGTCCTTAAAGTTCATGTGTGTGGGTGTGTCAAAGCAAGAACCCTAATAAAGCCCTGGCTTGCAATCTCCAATAATTTATCCCAGTCAGTTTGAGATCACAGTTCTTTGCAGGCCTATCAAGTTCCTACACACCTAACTTGCTCATCCATGTACTTATGGACCTTGCTTTGTGGATTGAGTTCATTGATTTGGTAGGGAGAGCCAATACATGTGACAATTAAAGTAAAGTAAAAGAAGGTAAAAAAAACCAAAACTGTTCCACACCCAAAAAACATTGGACAGAGACAGCCTCTAGCAAGATGGAGAGAGCTTGTCTTCATTGTTGTTTGCCTTGTGTAACTGTTCAGAAAGCACGGGACATGGATAGTCTGTGGAGACACAGGAAACGCACTATGTAAAAGAAATGCACTATAAATGATAAAAACTGTTACCTAATTTGACGTTTTCCACTCAAACTCAGTAAGCCGCTGGAGGAAAGTTGTGACATGAGGGTTAATGTGAACAACCTTTCGCTTCACAGTGGTCTCAGTCTTTCTGCTTGTCCCAACTTTGGAGGTACATTTTGTTCCTTCTTCAGGATTTATTCTTACAAAAAACCTTCAAACATGCCATAACAAATGATAATACAGTAACATTGCATTGTGATGCGACATAATGGGTTACTTAGGGATAATTTATTCATCATATATCACTATTAACTAACTGTTCAAACATACTTCTGAATTAGTTCCAATGTTGCACACGCTGACTCCTGGTATTTCGGGTTTAATACATAGAATGAACCAAAGAAGACTGACATTGCATCAGCAAAAGGTGTTCTCTTTGTCCATCTCAACAATTACACACCCCTCAGCACTCACCATCCAGCAGGTGGCGGTCATTAAACTTTGTCGTTAAATGTATAGGAGCAACATGTCATTATGCAACATAAAATAATTTCAAGACTTCATTCACACTGTCTAGATAAACATAAAGCAAATACCTACCTACAGTTAATTATTAATGGCCTTATCTACATAAATTCATTCAATCATTTTATGATTGTACATAATTGGGAATGTAAGTCTTGCAGTAAATTAACTCATATGATCATGTTAGACTCAACTGTATGGTTATTTTGGAGTTTATAGTTACTGCTGCTGTTAAACTGTACAGCAGGCCTATTCAAATGGCGCCCCGCGGGCCACATAACGGCTCACAAGCAACTTCCGAGTAGCCCAGCCCACTTTTTCAAGTTTTTTCTTAATAAAAAACACTCCCCGTAGCCCAGGCCAATTCAACTAGCGGACTACGGGCCGGATCCGGCCCTTTTTGTCAGGAAATCAGTGAGTGATCGTGTGATTTAATAAAGCAATGGGATTCGTTTAGAATCTCGTTTAGAACTGTTGCTAAACACCCCACCCCCATGAACCAAAAACGGATCCGGAGCGAAATCACGTCAGCACCCCACCACCACCACCACCACCACGATATTCTGTGGCCCCCGAACCCCCAGTGACTTTCGTATCCGGCCCGCTTGCTATTGTAGTTGAATAGCCCTGCTGTACAGTATTGAGTTCAGTATTTCTGCTGTTGGTATACCTAGACCACTGTGTTGATCAGTAATATGTAATCTGAAACTTGATATTGTTACTTTGCTGGACTCTCTAAAACACGTCTCAACAACCTTAGCTTATAAACACCCTAGAGTAAAAGGAACTCCAGGGAGACTGTCCCCTGTAGTTAGGGAATGAAAGTGGCTTTGGATAAAAGCGTCTGATAAATGCCATAAATGTAAATCTAACAAAACAAAGACTGGATACCTGTCTCCACGATAAGCTCCTGTGCCAAACAGAAATTGTAATATGGTATAATCAGTTCATTACTTCTTGCAAGCATAATCAGCTTTGGAGTTATTGGCAGGTTGCTCTCTGCTTCAAAGGACGTCTTGGTAGAGGTTTCCTGCCAGAAAAAGGACCAAAACATTTACATTATCATGATTATTCACAACAGCATACAATCTTAAAATAGAACCCAATCAACCATGCATTTAACCCGATTCAATTCAATCCAGTTACCTCTGACTACATCTAAGTTGCACATCTTAATGGTCCGTAAATTGTCTCTGTTGTTTTTCCACAGAGATGTGGATTCGAGTCACACTTTAATTAACCTTTAGATTTAAGATCATTTAAGGCAAATCCTCCATGTTGGTGAGGGCATTTCACAGCATGCAGTCCTGCCCCCTGCTAAGCAACAGCCAATTGTAATCATGGGGCGTGGCCAATTAGCATATCTTCTAAACGTTCTCTCAAAGACTTGAGACATGACTTGGACTTGGTAAAAATGACTTGTGAACATCTCTGACCAGAGCATATTCAGAGACTTTTGGTTAGTTCAGTGTAATTAGGCAGAGGTGTCTTAAAACGTACTATCTTAGACAAAACAATGAAGTTCCTGTATAAGAAAGAATAAGAAGAGAAAACATCCTGCTAAATGAAGTAATCTTTAAACATTACTCTGAATGTAACATATAGAAAGAAATTCAGTCTTTGTTACTTCCCTTAAAAAAAGAATCATACTTTAAGTTCATATCATTAAGTATATGTACTTCAAGTATACTTCCCAAGTATACTTTACCTAGTGAGTATACTAGTAATGCTTCTTGGGACTATATTGGTCCATGTTTTAGTACATAAAAGTCTACTTGAAATTAAAATTTGTACTAGCATATGTACTTTCCAGTCTATAACACTCACACAATACTAAACTAACAAATATACTATTAATTTACTTATTCGTTTATTTTTTACCTACTTTTGATTGAAACATAGTCACTAAAATACACTTAAAACTTATTTTTCATTTTCACATGTAACAAATACTCTCAGACCCCAGACAGGTGTATAACAGTTCCAAACTACAGAGTGCCTCTTTTGCAGAGAACTATGTTCATAGTTCAATTATCAGAACTATGATATACAGTTAACCTCCAGTCTTACGCCGATCGGGACTCGCGGATCCAGTCACACGCGATTTTTTTTCGAGAACGAAACTGATCGTTTTACGCGGAAATATTCAAAACAACGCTTTTTTTTTTTACTTTAAACCTCTCTCGCTCTCTCTTACTCTCTCTCTCTCTCTGTCGTTTTCTCTTACTCACTCTCTCGCTCGCTCTCTCTCTCTGTATGTATCTCTCTCGCCTTCATGACTTTTCCGGAGAGCACGTCTCTCTTTCTCTCTGCCTCTCTCTCTCTCGCACGCACGATCTCTCTCTGTCTCTGTCTCGCGCGCGCGTGCGATCTCTCTCTGTCTGTCTGTCTGTCTCTCTCTCTCTCTCTCTCACTCTGTCTCTCTCGCGCGCGATCTCTGTTTCTCTCACACTCTCTCTGTCTTTCTCTCGGGCGCGATCTCTCTCTGTCTCTCTGTCTCTCTCTCTGTGTCTCTCTCTCTGTTTCTCGTGTGCGTGCCGTCTCTCTGTCTGTCTCTCTCTCTTTCTCGCTCGCGTGCGGGCGTTCTGTCTGTCTGTCTCTCTCGTTCGTGACTTTTCCGTATTTAAACCTCGGGTTTACCATTACATTTTCTATAAGGGTAATGTATTAAACTGAGTTTTAATGAAATTAAAGTGTTCTGGGAGCACATTTGGGGGCATATTTAGAGTTTACACTATTATAATAGGCATTTTAAGGCATTTCTTTGACCAAAACACTACAACGCGGATTTTCATTATACGTGGGTGCTCGTGAAACGTAACCCCCGCGAATAACAAGGGTTTATTGTAAATAAAGAAAGAGATTTTCTTCTCACCCTTCTCACTTACGGTTTTAACAATTTTATTTTTGTAGTTAATGATTTATCCCACTGACTCAAAAGGTAAACACAACAATTCGTGACAAATTCTTCATTTAAAACATCAGTTATTTGTTTCATAGTTGTTTATTTTCACAGTTAAATCACTGCAATGCATGCTGGGTATTTCTTTGTACTTGTTAGTATACATCAGGTGTACTTCAAATAAACTACATACTACATAGTATACTACAAGTACTACTATACTACAAGTATACGCTAAATGTACTTATAACTTTCTGTATACTTCTTACTGTACTTAAAGTATGCTTAAATGTAATTTGGTCTAAAATATCTGTAGAAGTACATAGAAAGTAAACTAAAAGTATACTTGATTGTTTTCTAGTTTAAAAAAGGATACTTATAGTGTACTTGAATATACTTCTTTTTTGTAAGGTGAGACAGGTTGTTTTATACAAAGTGGACTGTGATTACATTTCTCATTGTTTTAATGAACAAATAAATGTTTCATTATAATAGCTCAATTCAAGAAATTACATTTCACTGTAGCTACAACTTTCTCCCTACGTTAAAATTTTTATTGCATATTGTAGTTTATACGTCATACTACTCTCACAGTGAATTGTATTTTATGGTAATGCACTTTGAATGAGGATTCAAGTAATTACTCTTAGATCTACAGAAGAAACCAACAGAAATCCAGATGGTGTAAACCGTATAATGTCAGTAACGTCACCAATTGTTACATTTGCTGTATTTTACAGCTGTTTCCATGAGTATGTTGAGTTACTGTAAAAAGAATGCAATGGAATGGAATTTTCCAACAATGACATGCAAATTACAGTACTGAACTGCAAACATATTTTTTAGTTTTTTACTGTTGATTTTGCAATATTAAGCAATGGAAATTACAACAAAGGCTAACAGTGCAGATACTCAAGATGCTTGGAGTGACCAGGTGTAAATGGGATCAAAATCATAGTACATTTTTTTTGTCATCTTCATTGTCATCTATTGCCATCTCATAAATGAACTATAAACTAGAAGCATCATGTACTAGAAGCATCATGTACAATTTTGTACAGTTGATCTGAAACTTTGCCTCACCAGTCAAGTGGAATGAAAATGTGGGTTTTATATGAGCAAATAAGCAACAGAAGTTGAATATGGATATGCTGTCCGTCGATGAAAAATACAGAAACTCTGAGACAGCATACAGTACAATGTAACATTGATGTTACTGTACCACTTCAACTTGGATACTGACTTTTTCACATTGGATCAAGCAGAGCTGTTTAACCTACAATCTGAAACTAAAATCTAGACATTAATACATGACTCACGCTAACTTATTGTTTTTTATGTTGCTCTACTGCTTTATGAGATAACCTTAAAAAACAGTTATTACTCTGTTATCATTGATCCATTCTGGCAGCCCTAAAGCAGAATTAATCAGGGAAGATTGTCAGGCCATCTTTTCTGTCAAGTGAAATGAGTATGAGGTAGCTTTGCCTAAGCCTGTTTTATATCCCGTTCATTACTGTCATGCAAACTCAAAGTACAATCAAGTCAGCACAATAAATCAATGACCAGGCCTTCATATTGAATTTATATGGGCTTGTTTATCAGTACAATAAACAATGAGGAAATTGCCATGATGTCATTTGTATAATGCTAACTGGTGGGGATTCTCCTTCCTTGTTGGTATTATAGCCATTTATGACTGAATGGGAACAAGTTGCTGACCTAACAAATCATCACCTTGCTGAAATTATCGTCTATGTCATTTTATGGCAAAATTGATTTTTCTGCCTAAATCATCTCCTCTTGACGCTGGCCACCTGTGGTAAAATTGCCTACATCGTCAGTCGATCAAGTAATAGGATTCTACCACTTTAGGACAAGAGTGTGACTTAAGCTGATTTATCATGCCTAAATCAAAATAAAATCATATTAAGCAATTGTAATAGCTTTTCAGACCAGGCAAAAAACCTGGAGATCTGACTGTGCATCACTTGTGGGGTCTTCAGTTTAGCAGTGAAAGCAAAGTCCATTTCAAGCTCTTATTTGCAGAGGACTCTGCGTGGGCAGAACTGCTAAGAATGTTTCCACAAGCTCTGCCAATCAAGGACAGGAAGTTCCAGGACCTCCAGTCAATGAAACACGTCGTACCTGTGGAGTGTCATCACTTCTTTGGCAATTTGCCACATTCATAGGCATCAGATAAGTACCCAGCAAAGAAGAGCTGGATGGAGTTGATGTTTAGTTGGTCAATGTTTTATTGTTGACTGGGAACACATTACATGAAGGTGTTTACATAAGTGTGACATGAGCCTGTCATAAACATGACATGACTTGTCGCAGACATTAAAGAAACTTTTTTAATGTCCATGACTGTTGCCATTAAGTGCCATTCGGCTTTTGTAACATAAAGTTGACACTGTTTGGGATGTAGACATAAAAAATGAATGACAGCGACAACAGTGAACATCAGTGAAGCGACATTAATGTTCATGACACGTCATGTCATGTTTATGAGAGTCTCATGTGATGCTTATGTAGACACCTTCAAATAAAGTGTTACCATATATGCTTAAGTCACAAAGGCATGTTAAAAAAAGTCATTTATTTCGATTAACTTACATAATTCACACTCAGTGTTATTACTATCCCAATAGTCATCCTTTATTACATCCTTTTCAAGTGAAATGATCAATAAATGTCCTATTAAGTTTTTTGGGTTTCATGAAGGTGTCGAAATAATTATTTGAAAAACAGTGCTACAGAATGCAATGAAATGCAACAGACACTTGGGCCCACCAGCAACTCCAGGTTATTTATTGGGATTAAACATAGCCAGACACCAAAACTGAAAGTACTGGCAAGGCTTTCTTTTACATGCCCTTAACTTCTAGGTACTTACTGGGTATATATGTGGTACAAATGTGAATGTTTTGGGTAATATTTTGTTATATGATATGGTAGTGTCATTTCACATTATTATTTTGAGTCAAATGGTGTCTACCAGACATAAAATCTAAATTAAACTGAAAAGCTGAATACCTTAGATAATAAAGGGCACAGTAAAAGACCTCAAACCTGTGGTAAAATGCAATAGTAGTCAACTCCTATGTTTCTATAACTGTTCAAAGCACAATAGTCTTCTCCAAAGTGTTTCCCCATGATATTACACCAGCACCCCCACCCTTACACCATCAGGGGCAGCTGGTGGCCTAGGGGTTAGGGCGTTCGCCCTGTGATCAGAAAGTCTGGGTTCGATTCCCAAGACCGCTAGGCACCTCTGAGGTACCCTGAGCAAGGTACCGTCCCCACACACTGCTCCCTGTCACTTCTGACCCTACCATCTGAATGTCGCAGCTGAAATCGAGAATCATCAGACCAGGCAACGTTTTTTTTGGCGAACCTGCGCAAATCGTAGCCTCAGTTTCCTTAGCTGTTAGTTTCTTAGCTGACAGGAGAGGTACCTGGTGTGGTCTTCTGCTGCTGTAGCAAATCTGCTTCAAGGTTCAATGTGTTGTGCTATCAGAGACGGTTTTCTGCATAAGGTGTAACAAGTTGTTACTTGAGCTACTGTTGTTCTTCTATCATCTCGATCCAGTTTATTCATTCTCTTCCACACAACCCCCACTCACTGGATATTTTCTCTTTTTATGACCATTCTCTGTAAACCCTAGAGATGGTTGTGTGTGAAAATCCCAGTAGATCAGCAGTTTCTGAAATACTCAGATCAGCCCTTCTGGCACCATGCCACTTTCAAAGTCACTTAAAAGAGAAGTTCAGTGTGAAATGGACCTGGGGTGTGTTGAAACATGATAACAAGTATGAACTTTGGTCGGGTAGCTCACCTTCATTCACCCCCCGCATTCCGAAACACAGCACTTTTATCTGATGATAACCTCAAGGCTCTACTAGGCTGATAATGTTAGCGCTTGGGGCATTATGTAGCCAGTGCAGATTAAAAAGTATTTTTACACCAATAACAGGCTCAAAGTAGCTTCACACTGACATTTAAAATGAGACACTGACAACTTTGAAAGTGAACAGATAGTTTATTAAAAAGACAGTTTGTACAGACAGTATCTTCAGGGAATTTTCCGATCACTGTCATCTTGAAATTAAGGCATGATAAGACAACTGACGAGTAGTTGACTTATCGTTTGATTTCTTTGCATCTATCTATATATATATATATATATATATATATATTCTGTTCCTAAACACTAGATCGTATATGTGGCCAGAAACCCCAAAGATGTTGCTGTGTCGTATTTCCACTTCTGTCATATGTGAACTCAACTGAAGACCCCGAAGAACTTTGATGAATTTTTGCAGGAATACCTTGTTGGAGATGGTAAAGCTAAATTTTAAAGCAACTGGAGAAATCTTCGAGTATCGAGGCACAATGATGTGTAACAGTAGAGAACAAATGTTTCATCATGAACTCTCTTGTGTGTTGTTGGAACGTGCAGTTCGTGATTTGATCACATCCGAGTGCGGTACACAAACAGGGGGTGACTACGACATCTTGTTCCTGACATATGAGGACATGATCCTGGTAGGTAACCAAAGTCATCTTGAAACCTGAATTTTGTCTGTAGTGATACCCCCCACCAGGGTCCAAACTTTTAAAACTGTCCAAACCTTCCAAAAGTACAAACAAATTCAGTGCACACATGGCCTGACAAATGCTTTGTATATGTGTGTGTTCTTTGGTGAGACAAAGTCATTGCCATTTGTGTGTATTGTTTTAGGGAGTATGGGAGACTGGAAAAATACCTTCACTGTGGCCCAGAGTGAGATGTTTGACCAGATCGTTTTAGGAGAGGATGAAGGATATTGCATTCAAGTTCATATGGAGCATGCATCCCCATTTGCACCTGGTCACTTCATGGGACTTGGATTGATCAGACTTTGGCAACTTGACAGTCAAATGTGTTGCTGGTCAGCCAGACCGAAACCTGAATACTATGTAGTGAGTGATATCAAGTCAAGACAAGTAGGTTTATTATCATTTCAAACTTGTACACACACAGTACACAGTGAAACCAAACAGCGTTCCTTAAGGACCATGGTGTAACAAAAGAACTTCAAATGTCCAGAAAGAACAAAAACACAAGGAGAGTGTAAAGAGAGCAGAAGAAAGAGAGAAAGAAAACCATAAGAGCAACAAAAAACAGACAACACTTCTAACTACAGAGTCATTAAGTGTACAAAAATGCAACAGATAAATAATGTGCAAATTGTGGCAGGAACTTGTGGCAGGAACCGTGTGTACTTGCGCATTGTTAGGAGAGGAAGACAGTTGGCTTCAAGGATATGCTTGTCAGTGTTGACAGAGTCCAGTAGTTTTTGCTTATTTTGTCTGTAGTAGTGAGGTTTTGTTTAATTTGTATGTCACAGGATGTCCTAAAACACATAGATTAGTTTGTTTGACTTTAATGAAGATGCTGGGAAATATTTTGCTGATGTGTTTTATTGGACCACAGCTACGCAATGTGGGAAATTTGATTGATCTGAAAAACCATTTAATTTTTTTGGAAACTGCAAACACTTAAGAAGTGTGTAGAAACAAGAAGCAGGTGGACCGAGGCTGAAAAGATAAGGTTCACCAGATAACGAGAGATCGTTATTTTTAAACCCTTAGACTTGGTTTCGGTACATTCACGTGTGAAATGCCATCTGCTGGTCATTATTAATACTGCACTGGAAGCACACTTACTACTATTCCACAACGTCAATCATGTTTTCACGTATCCCATTTTTCACGTTTTTCACATATCCCACTCACAACACTTCCTAATTGTTGGTGAAAAATAGCCAAATATTTGCAATTTGCCCATATTTTTCCTGCTCAGCTTCCAATGTGATTCTAAATAACGACCAGCAAATGGCAATTTCCGATTCCAAGCTACAGTTCATCTTGCTTTCTGTGCTTTTTCTTCAAACCACTAGAGCTGGGGCAGTTTGGGTCATCAGACAGTTGCTTGCAGTCTCAATAAGGTAAACCTTCACATCCAGTCTGCATGAAAAAGCTTCAATAAATTGCCATTGTGAATTGCCATCTGCCGGTTATTATAAGTACTACACTGGAAGCTGAGCAGGAACGCTGACCTTACTGCAGCAATAACACGGATCCAAATGAGAAGGGATTGTGAGTAGAATAGAAAATTCACAACTATAACACAATGAGATAACGACACTGTTGGATAGCTGTGAATGTGAGCTTGCCATGCATTACTAATAATGACCAGCAGATGGCACTTTATTCATGCTTTATAATAGAGAATAGCAGTATTGTGAGCAATAATGAGGAAGATGGAAAAATACAATAGAATATCTGTTACAGATTGGCAGGATGGAGAGCAATAATGAGGAGGATAGAAAAAATACAATATCTGTTACCACAAATGGTATCTGTCTAGGAAACATTTATTAAGTTTTGGTTTCAACTGGAGATATGGTTCACACGGCCTCTTGTCTATCACAGTTGCAAGCTACACTTCATTCTGCTCTGTGCTCTGCTAGAACTGGGGTACTATAAATCATCAGACAGAAACTTTCCCATCCGGCCTGCATGATAAAGCATGCTTAAAGTGGCACTCGCACCAGTATGTTAACCATCCCGTTTATAAGAGCCCCCTCTCTTGTGGCTTCACTCTGCCTGCTGGTGACCTGAGATTGAAGCCCATATGTTGAGGCACAATTTTTATAAGTCATTCCTTATCCTTTCACCAATTACACCAGGCAACAAACATTTGTTTCATTACATTTTGTAGTGTTTCTTATACAATCTGCGGTGGTAACATTTATTTTTATGTAGCTTCAAAGGTTTAGTTAGAAACGTTGGTGGCTCGGCTGGTGGTCTTTTGTTATACTTATAACTTTTTGCGTATTAATATGTTGTTTGTTTGTTGTACATGTAGATAACAGGGTTGCCAACTCTCATACGTCAGTGAGACAAATATGAAAACAAGTAGTATTATAACAACCTTATAATGAAAAACATACATAGAACTAGCTTCTCTCTAGAAACACTGAAGGTAGGGAAAAAATGATGTGATTTTCTGAATCAGCGCAAAACTTGATTAAGAAACTGCAAAAATTGCAACGAAACAGACCTTTCATTAAAATGTGTTACCCAGTGTTATCAATGTTAATCCGCAGAGCCACTCTAGGCTTGATACGTTTGTGTTGGTTAGTGTAATAGATAGCATTTCTGCTATTTGAAGTGAACCACCCTCTACCTTGCTGTAACACATGTAAAAACCCCAGCAACACACTCAT
This sequence comes from Brachypetersius gabonensis, assembly GCA_037577145.1. Lineage (NCBI taxonomy): Eukaryota > Metazoa > Chordata > Actinopteri > Characiformes > Alestidae > Brachypetersius > Brachypetersius gabonensis. Next base: position 19,954 of record JBBJLR010147145.1, read on the forward strand.
CTCCACACACTACCATCCTACATCAATGTCACTGTTGTGCTAAGAATAAACCTGCATACGAATGTAACAGTAGCAGTCATGTGCTCAGACACTGGGCAGTAATAAATGGCAATTAAGGACAAGAAACTATGCATTTCAGCTCTGCTAGGAATGATATCTCTGTCCTGAGACAATATTATCCTGCCACTGGGTACTGCATGTCTCTAGTGATGACAACACTAAAATCCGGGAGCTCAGAGCCTCAAACCGAGTCATTCTCTTAACTAATGGTGGAGTCTTAATTAGGCAGAAGTGCCAAAAAATACCTGAAAGATGAATAACAGTTTATAGTGCGACAATTGTATTGTTTATACTATTTTTGGAGGCTGCAACATGTAGGTTGCACAGCTACTATACTGACCATTGACTAGGAACATAAATGGTGATAGTCCATGTGACCCATATCTCTCACTGAAACCAAAACTTCATAAATGTTTGGTGAACATACTGGTTCACCTATACTGAAATGTATTTTTCCATCACCCTTGTTATTCCTTGCCATCCTGCTGCTTATCCTTTTTGAATTAAACCCCACACTATCTATGACATTGATTGCCAGGCAACGGTAAGGGCTGTTTAGAACCACTGCAGAGAAATGCGGCCTTTGATTGGTGAACATTTTTTCAGATACAAATCGAGTATTAACGGTTTACGTCACACAGTCTATAAGGTCTTTGTGTTGTACCCTGGCCTTGCTAGTTTCAAGGTTTAGAAAGTGAGCAGCTTTTCAAATAATCTGCAGATGTTTTGCAGGCAGTGTGAAAAAGCCAGAACTGCCTGTACAATATCTGATGCTTTTTGCCACCTACACATTTGTGCAGACTTTTTTTGTATTGTAGCTCAGATCTCAGCCTGGGAGGCTTCATTAGAAACCTCATAAAGCTCAGTCTAAACCTTATTTACACCCCTGATGTTTACTACGAGCTGAATTCTGATAACTCTTATCGCTCGGCTGGAATAAAGATGACTCAGCTCGCAGGTGGAGGTACTGGAATTTGGATTTTATAATCGGAGAAGGTCGTCTTCCCCAGGGCAAGGAACCCTTGCATCATCAGTCACATCCATCTCCCAAGGCAAGGTGGGGTAGGCAATTACTGATCATCCGGCATTATGGCCCGGCAACTGCTCTGCCATTCCCCCATCATACCTCTTCATCATTCTGTCAGAGACTGCACAATTGCCTCATTTATTCCACCTAAAAGTAATTAAAACCAAGACCCTGTCAAAGTTAGACATAAACATCTTTGTGCAGGTCGGCAGTTTGGATCAAGTTTTCATCCCAGCTTCCCCCCTGTAATTTCATTTCGGAAAACAAAGAAAATCATTTGATTACTTGTCACAGGCACATTTGTTGTGTACTAATGGACTCCGTAATGAAAACGTCATATTATTACATCAAAACAGATATGATCTGATGAATGGACAACTGAATCAGACCATTTTTCTTGAGACCTAATCCACTTGAGACCAAAACACAAACAGCTTTCATTTTTTAAGGCGCTCTTTGTGTGTCAGTTAGCCGGACCTTAACCATAAACGTTTCATCCTTGTTGTTCATATATATGGGGACACTTTAGAGCAGTGGTTGAGAAATTGTGGAGGAAAAGATGGGCTACAGTGTGTAACGTTTACGTTTACGGCATTTAGCAGACGCTCTTATCCAGAGCAACGTACATCAGTGCTTAAAGTAGTCCACAACTGTTCTTAAAACCTGTAAAGCTATACTTAAATCAACAACAGCTATTTAACCAAGTTACTGCTGGAGTTACACACCATAACAAACCCTGTCAAAGAGAAAAAGTAAGTCACAGATTAATACACAAGTAAGTAAAAACAGTAAAACAGTTAAAAGGGTAAGTGGCTGAGGCTGTGAATGGCTGTAATTGTACACATACAGTACTGTGCAAAAGTCTTAGGCATGAATGCAAATTGCTTGTACTGCTAGCAAAGTTAACACTAGAATAAATGCTAACAATAAAGTATAATAAAGTAAAAACCTTTTTTTTTTTTGGCTTGTAATAAAGTAGCTGATATGAGAACAGATTCCTCCTCGGTTCCTCCAGCCGTTGTTTGGATTCGTGAAACTCCATCAGCAGCTTTTGATTTACTCAAATGAAGGTTCTGATGGAAACTAAAGGTAATACAAGAACAAAAGCACTGGGAATATTGGGAGGTAGTCAATTCCATCATTTGGCAGAATAATTGTAATTGTAAGAATTTGAATCCTGTGAGCAGAGATCATTGCATTGCTGGTGTGAGATTATCTATAGATTTAATAGATATAGATTATCTATAGCAGGACATTTATTTATAAATGTCATGCAGTGTGTCTTACAGGAATGTTTTCTAACAAGCTGGTCATTACGGAACGATCTTTGGAGTTAAATGAGGGAATTTGATGACTCTTGTTTGCAAGACAGTTTGTTTTGTTTTTTTAAGGAAAAATTGGCGGCGCTATTTTTAATACGCTCTTAGGAGCTGAGCTGAAACGTACAAGAAATCTCATTAGTGCAACGCAACCTCAAATCATTTTGTGCCCACTCACTTCTCAGCTTTTTTCCGTATTCAATTAAACAGTGAATGCTTGCCAGTTCTGTTAGCCTTCAGATGAGGATGAATTAATATCCTCAGAGAAATCTCTCTCCCTCTCTCTGTCTCTCTCTCTCCACCATTTGCAAATACATATGAGGAGTATGCACACATAGTTAACTGACTAAATATTTGAAGGCTAATATGAAAACACATTTAACACCATGACCCTTCAATCTGAAGGCAGAGTGATTTGAAACCCCACTGTGAGTCCATGTTCTGAACTCCTGAAGGTGGTTATTCAGGTGATTCAGATGTTCTAGTACATAATAACTTAACTGATAACATAACTGATTATATTAGCACTTAGAAACCAGTCTAAAACTGCTCTTTGTTCTCTTTCACTTGGTGCCGCTTGGCCACTCTCCGGACCCCCAACCTCCAACTCTGGATGGGGAATTCTCCTAGATTCTTCCCATTTTTTTCCATTTGTTTTTTGTTGTTTAGGGGCCTTTGCATCTGCTGCCCTTTTTAAAACCACAGAATCTTTATTATTATTATTATTATTATTATTATTATTATTATTATTATTATTATAATTATTATCACAAGCTTTTGATAATACATGACATAGAAACACCAAACAAAGCTCAGCATGACGTCTGACAGCTCGAGCATCAACACAAACCAGTGGGACTGGTTTATATAATTCATAATATAAATAATGTTTGGCCCCAAAAAAATTCTTTACTCTTAAGAAAAATATATGTTAGAGCAATGCCATTGAAGAACCACATCTAAAGAAACTTTCAGTTGCAGGAAGTGTGAATACAGGAAAGCAGTCCCTTTGGAAACACATTTCAAAAAAGTTACCTCTGCAACCATCTCCCTCAGAGACAGAAACAGACAATGGTGCTTATCCACTGTCACAAAGAACCATGCTGTACTGAAAACAAATGTTTTTACATTACAAATAAATTAACTCGTACCTCAGCTGCCCAGCGGCAGGGCTAACAATGGGCAACAGCTGTGCTGAACGCATCCATGTACTTTGATTGGTCAATAAATGCTGTCATTACAACAGACTGACTTGGAAAGAAACTCATTTTTTATTCTTTGTGGGAAAAAAATGCAATGGAAATGCAAGTTAATAACTGGGAAGTCATTGAAGCACTACTCTCAGTTTAGGCCTAAGATAAAGTTCAGTGGGAGTTTTCTATGACGCTAACAAATTTATCTTTAATGCCGTGAGTAATATGAGGTTGTACCAGAACATCGTTAGCAAGTTAGCTGGGTTAGATTTTCATCACATGGCTAAACAATGCAAAAAAAGAATTAAAAAAATGAACAAAACAATAAAAAAACCCACCTGGTTTTGTGACGATTTCTTCCCATAAACTTTGGGAAGAAAATTTAGTCAGAATCTCTAAACTTGATACAACTTCTGAGCCATCGCTGTACAGTATAAGTACAGGTTCCCGCATAACTGTGAAAAAGTGCCTTTAGTCTCTGGATTGAAAGAGGTTTGTAAAGCTACCATGCATCAACATGTTAGAGAAGAAATTATTTCAAAATAAAAGTGACCTTGTCTTTGATTGGTTCAATAGCTGCTCCTGTTCTCCATCTATAAGGCAGCACAAGATTCAACAGTGTCAGAAAACCCAGGGTCAGAATAAACTAAGCGTAAAGTTTTTATGCTCTATGAATCATTAGGTGGTGTACTACTAACTATTAAAACTAATTTTTCAGTTCAGACCATTAAGAAGAAATGGTCCAAAAACAAAAGTAAATGATCAAAAACAACAATAATTCTGTTAGTATGGTAGCACTAGAGTAACTGCATTGCCTGTGAGCGTTTTTTGAACATTTTGCATTAAACTCATAGAAAGTGAACTAAAGCTTGATTAAATTGAATTATTTTGTGAAAGTCTAGCTTTATTATAGGCATGTTATATATTATATATTTTATCTTGTTTGTCTACAGTGACTCCTTCAGTAACGAGTCCCTGCACTGAGCTGCTGCTATTTACTGATAGAAATGTAAAGATCGTGCTGCTGCTCATATTCACAGTCAATGGGCTTCCTGAAGCAACATTTTCCCTCATAGCATCCATTGGAAACTAATGTTATTATTTAATTCCACTCTTCACTCCAAATTAAATAAATGGTTATATGTGGTGAATATACTTATTCAATACTTTAAAATTCAATCAAATACAAATGATCTAAAATTTTCACTCAAATATTTTTTAGTTCAGGGAAGTCATTTGGTCAAGGCCCTCAAGGTTCCTCCGTTTCCACTACTGTGAAAAAATCTAAATTGTTCTAAATGCTATGAATACGAATGCCATTTCTTAGAATATTGTGAATCGGGTGGAAAAGCTGTGAGGTCACCAGGTGTTAGCAGGTGGTTTTGAGTAATAGAGGTCAGACTGATCTGAATAATAGTAGTGCCTCAGTGGAGTCAGGCGGGTAAAGCTGACTGATAACCAGATGCATGCACCATTATCAACCACCTGTTATTGTACAATGGCTCAAAGGTGTGTGTGTGTGGAAGGGCTCAGTGTTTGTTGTAACCATGAATGGTGTGGAAAGTGGATATGCGTGTTTGAACATTAGCGTTTAACACCTCAGTGGATTTATCTTAGCTGCTGAAGAAGAAAGGCATTCCCAGCCTATTAAAACACTCATGAAGATAAAGGTCCCTGAATGGTTCTTAGCAAAATAAGTATCGGTACAGTACAGTACAGAAGTCATGAGAACATTTTCACAACCTGTTTAGCTGAGCAATATATGCTTTTAAAAGCAAATATTTCAATGTATACACATAATATTATTACAGTAAATAAAGAAAAGTGACCCCTTATAGCCACATGTGAACACACCAAAGCACAACACATTGTATGAATAGTGTAAAATTCTTTCTCTGTATTTAACCCATTCACCAAGAGAAGCTGTGGGCTGCCACCAATGAGGGCCACCTAGGTAGCAGTGTGTAGGGATGATAACTTGCTCAAAGGTACCTCAGTGATGACACTAGCAGTGTTGTGATTTGAACCCACAACCTTCTGATTGCAGGGACAATGCCACAACCTGTAGGCCATCAGCTGTCCCATAGTGTTTTTATGTACAGTATCTCACAAAAGTGAGTACTCCCCTCACATTTTTGCAAATATTTTATTATATCTTTTCAAGGGACAACACTAAAGATATAAAACTCTGATAGAATGTAAAGTAGTCAGTGTACAGCTTGTACAATGGTGTAAATTTGATGTCCCTTCAAAATAACTCAACACACAGCCATTAGTGTCTGAACTGCTGGCAACAAAAGTGAGTAAACCCCTAAGGGAAAATGTCCAAACTGTGCACAAAGTGTCAATATTTTGTGTGGCCACCATTATTTTCCAGCACTGCCTTAACTCTCTTGGGCATGGAATTCACTAGAGCTTCACAGATTGCCACGGGAATCCTCTTCCACTCTTCCATGATGACATCACGAAGCTGGTGGATGTTAGACCTGTATGTTAGAACTGTAGCTCCAGTGCCGGCAGCACTCATGCAGCCCCAAACCATGACACTCCCACCACCATGCTTGACTGTAGGCAAGACACATCTGTCTTTGTTCTCCTCACCTGGTTGGTTGCCACCACACACGCTTGACACCATCTGAACCAAATACGTTTATTTTGTCAGATCGCAGGATGTGGTTCCAGTATTCCATGTCCTTAGTCTGCTTGTCTTCAGCAAACTGTTTACAGGCTTTCTTGTGCACCCTCTTTAGAAGGGGCTTTCTTCTGGGATGACAGCTATGCAGACCAATTTGATGCAGTGAAGCATATGGTTTGACCTCCTGGCTACCCATCCATTCAATCTCTGCAGCAATGCTGGCAGCACTTAGGCGTCTATTTTCAAAAGCCAACCTCTGGACATGACGCTGAGCACATGCACTCAACTTCTTTGGTCGACCATGGCAAGGCCTGTTCTGAGTGGAACCTGTCCTTTTAAACCGCTGTATGGTCTTAGCCACTGCGTTGCAGCTCAGTTTCAGGGTGTTGGCAATCTTCTTATAGCCTAGACCATCTTTATGTAGAGAAATAATTCTTTTTTGAAGATCCTCAGAGAATTCTTTGCCATGAGGTCCCATGTTAAACTTCTAGTGACCAGTATGAGAGTGTGAGCGCGATAACACCAATTTTAACACACCTGCTCCCCATTGACACCTGAGACCTTGTAACACTAATGAGCCACATGACAACAGATTTCCTTAGGGGTGTACTCACTTTTGTTGCCAGCAGTATAGACATTAATGGCTGTATGTTGAGTTATTTTGAAGGGACATCAAATTGACACCATTGTACAAGCTGTACACTGACTACTTTACATTCTATCAGAGTTTTATATCTTTAGTGTTGTCCCTTGAAAAGATATAATAAAATATTTGCAAAAATGTGAGGGGTGTACTCACTTTTGTGAGATACTGTATGTCTATGTGTTAATCATGCCCAGACCTCCAAATGGAAGGCCGGTATTTCACTGTAGTTCTCAACAAATACATGAAATACTTAATTCAGTCGTATGACAGTTCATTAAATTAAACCAGGAACTGCTGATGGATCCATGCAAAGGCTTGTGGTGAAATCTGAAGACAAGCCTGTGTTCTTCTAAGAAGTTCACTAGACTTCAAGAACTTTTCACAAATACAACAAATCTTAATGTTTTTATCTTTTTTATTCAGATGAGTGGCTTTTAACAGAGACTTTTGCTCAGTAGTACTGCAGTGCTGTTTTACACAGTATTGCTATAACAATCAGAATAGAACCTTATCATCATGTTCCCTAAACGTCAGAAAGGTTTCTCACATTTCTTTTGGTTAAATGGTTCTTTAAATGGTTTGTATGGCCCTCATGCCCATTTATTTGTGTTTGTCAATAAAAGTCAGTAAAGAAAAAAGACCTGCGTCTGTGCCTTGATAACCCCGCACATGGTGCCAGGGCACTGCAGTACTTGGCTATATTGTCTATTATTGGATAAGCTGTACCAGTCATTTCATGAATGTTGTAACTTAGTTGAAGCAGTAAAAATGCTTGAATATATTCCTTAACTTCCATTGGTAGCAACATTTACAGCAGAAAACTTTTTACTTGTTATCACCAAATTGGCGAGCAACAAGGAGGTTGTGGCTTACATTCATATACTAAAGGTTGTAATATCCAGTGCGTTTTGTATGCTGTATATTTTACTTCTTTAGTAAAGCTGTTTTTTACTGAAGGAAAGAAAGGATGATTAGTATTTCTAGCACCAGTGCCTTGATTCACTTTCTTTATAATTGTATCTCAAATGCTTGTTATTTATAATCAGTAGCTCTTATGCTCGCTTCCTCTCTCTCGTCCTCTATTTTGATCCCACTCTTTTTCTCTCTCTCACTCTCCCCCACTCTCTTTCTTTTTCATGTTCTCTTTCTCGTTCCCTCTCTCTCACTCTTTCTCTCTTTCTCTCTCTCTCTTATTCTCTCCCTTCTTCACTGTTGCATTGTTGCTCGATCCACCCACTTACCTGCTTTTCTTTCCATCTAATAACATCATACAAAACTTTCCTCTTCTCTCCTTCTCTTTAGCTGCCAGACTTTCTGGTCTCTTAGCAACATGACTCATTTCCTTTGAGACTGACGAGGCAGATGAAGTCGGGTGGCTGGGATGTGTGCGTATGTGGCTTTGGGGTGCTGCTTATTAAAAGTCTGTATTTGAGGACGTGCATGTGTGTAATAATGGCTTCTTCATTCTATTGTATTTATCACATTAGTATCGAAGTGGTGCAATATATACATCATACACTCTGAGTGCACACACACACACATAAGCAGCAATATAGAGAGAGAAGTACGAACACATACACATCCAGACAGACGGATATATAGACCAACACACGGATGGATGGATGGATAGATAGATTTAAGAATTTAGAGAGCCTCTATGTAGAAAGTATATTTTACTATTTTTTTTATTTCTATGAAGGACAAAAATGTAATATACATGCACTGTTGTTAAAGATATGAATCCTCTGATGAAGTGCAAATGAGTGTAGGCCTGTCTGAGTCTTGGACCATTCCATCGCAATTAACCCTGAGATCGGGTCCTACAGAAGAGCTCAGTGTTTTTTAACATGGCCGTGTCATGGGATGCCACCTTTGCCAGTTTGTGAAATTTCTGCCCCACTAGATGTGCCCTGGTCATTACTGTGAACCAGAAGTGTCTAGAAGAAACAGCGGCTCATATGTGAGGATGAGGCTGCCTCTGGAAACATCAGCTCAAGTCTGTCGAGGGCAGTACAATACTATGCAAAAGTCTTAAGGAAAATAACATTTTAAAACTGTTTAGATGAGCAGTGAATGTCTTTTTACCTTAATATCACAAAATATATTGAATACAACTAAAAAGAATAAATACAAATAACATTCTGCAGTATATAATGGTTAAATATTCAGTATTTTAGTGTGCTCCTTGTCCAGTGTTACTTGTAGTTTCCATTCCATGGAGTTTCACAAATCCAAACAATGGCTGGAGGAACCAAGGAGGAACCTGGAACCGAACCTTCTTCTCACCAGCTCTCACAATATCAACTACTTTTATACAAACAAAACAAATCTTGATACAACTTTAAGTTTGTTTGTATTTTTTCCAATATTAAATTTGGTGGCAAAAATACTATAACGGTGAAAAATGGTTTTAACAATTTACTGTAGGTGGGATAGTCAGGTGTCCACATACTTTTGGGCACATGCGATACATACTCTCCTACTGTAGAATAACTTCTGCTGTTGGTAGGGCGAGTTTGCAGATGTGACTAAAACCACTCTGATTATAAAGTTGACTCACTAATTCCACTCTGATAATGTGATATTTTATTCTGAAAGACGTAATTAAATCAAAGCCCACTTATCTGTATCATCTCTCTGAACAGACCTTGAAGATCATTTTTTGACTCACACACAGTATCTTCTCATTCTGTTCTTCATGAATGGATTGAACTGTTACAGAAGAGAGATGTGTGATGTTTCTTCTTCTCTGGAGTGCTCTTTGGAGTACTTGATTCTAGGGTGACAATTTTGGAGCGGAGTTGATGTAGATATAAATACATTTATGGACAGATGAGTGGATGGATGGGTAGATGAGTGGGAGGGTGGGAGAGTGGCTGGGTGGATGGATGGATGGATGGACAAATAGATAGATAGAAAAGCTTTCATTCCTCCAAAGATCTCCTTCAAAGGAACTTCTACTCCATTCTAACACTGAGCTATCAGCTTCCTTACAGCTGAATAAAAACCACCAGCCTTTTTTCTCAGCTCCAGAACGCAGTAATCAAAACATGGGGCAGCTTCAGCACTGAGAGCTCTCACGGCGCAGAATCGTGAGAGGTAGCAAATTAAGGGTGGTGACATTTAATTTGCCTCTTTTGCTGAAGCACCTCTCAGCGCTCGTGAAGAACGGCAATTAGGCAAGATGAAGCGGCGGCTGCTGTTTTACATTCCCACCTGTCAGTCATTTTCAGGTCACTGGCAGGTCACCCAGCAGAGATTTCGACATGAGTCCATGCTGGGACCTGAGATGGGGCCACATGAAACCAGCACTGTAATTAATTTCCAGGGAAAGTCCACCAAATGTTTTGATTTCCTTTTGGTTGAAAATAGGAGGGTGCAGGCCGGCCCATCAGGAGATTCTTTTTACTGATATTAGTTTAATGATATTCATGCTCAGATATTTGCATTTTTAAACAAATACAACTCAAATATGATAACCAAAAATGCAGATGCTCCAAAACCCAAAAGTCAGTGTATTTTAAATGAATGCCACTTAATTATTTCTGCAAGAAAATATATGTATGCACGTCAAAACAAAAAATGTAAAAAAGAAACTCACAGCTGTGCCAAAATACTGGGTTTGGAAATGCAGAATGAGGGCCGAAGGTGACGCCGCCTGCAGAAACACAAATGGTGCTTCGCCCACCTGCTTCGCCTGATCTAAGAAATGATGTACGATTTCAGAAACTGATTGAGGAATTGGCAACAGTCCAACAAGTGGGGTCTGGAATAGCCAGAAGCAAGTTACAGCCTCCATTAATAAATACTCTTGTCATTTTTGACTTTATTATGCATCTGAAACTGAGACACCTATAAGAACTACAAGTAATATCATATAGATCACATATATACAGAGTAATAATTTTATTAGAAACAAATACACTGTATTTACATTCGTAGTCCAATTTATTAGAAATGCTTACCATACAGGTGTCATGGTGGCTGAGGGAGACAGACACAGCAGCAAGCAGCTAAAGTTTCCAAATATTCAATCTTTATTCCAAAATGAAAAGATCACAAAGTTACTGCTTCGAGGATTCTGCACACTCCTCTGAACCTCCTCAGTGACCTTCGGACGGTTACTCTCGTACTGTCCTGTTTCTTTGCTAGGATCCCTATAAGGTCGTAAGACCTTCCTTCGTGTGATCTCGAGGCAAAGCTTCCTCCTAGATGGTAGACAGACAGACAGACAGAGAGAGAAGGATGGACTACAGCAGCCAGTGCGGCATGCCACTCTTGTCTCGACTGCTCTTTACTGCTCAAGCTTTTCTCCAAGGTGCTTCCTCTCTGCTTGTCGTGGAGCCAGACTCTCTTTAGTCCCGGAGGCTTCACCTAGACGAGAGTGTTTCCCAGACAGTTCCCAAACACACTCACACCAGACACAGACCAGTTCCAAACAGACCTCCGGGCAATACGTTTCCTCAGTCGCATTACTCAACTCCTCTTCTAGATACATTAACTTAAACTAGGTGAGCTTTCACCTAGCCCTATGCTAGGGCTAACTAAGAAACTTGGCCCTACACTAGAGCCCACACACCTTCCAGACCCCTCTGCTGAGCTAAAGGTAGTGACGAATGGCCCAACTATGGGCCTACCTAAGGCTTCTCCTGCCTTGGTACTACCTACGGCTTCTACTGCCCCTATGCTTTCTACTACTGACCCTGGAGCTGACTTCTTCAGCTGAGGAGCTGGCACGGGTGGCTTGAGTAGAGGGGGGTTCAGGAGACTGCCCTACAGGCTACGAAACCAACCCTAACCCTGACCTGTCCAAGGCTTCTAAAGCCCCTATGCTATCTGTTGTGAGCCCTAGAGCTGACTGCTTCAGCCGGCGAGCTGGCATGGGTGGCTTGTGTCTTGGAGTGGGTTCAGGGAACCTAACTGCTGGTTGTTCCACCGACCCCAACCCTGACCTGTCCACACATTCTGAAGCCCCTATGCTATCTGCTACTGACCCTGGTGCTGAATTCTTAACCCGGGGAGCTTCTGCTACAGACCCTGGAGCTGAATTCTTAAGCTGGGGAGCTGGCATAGGCAGCTTGAACCTTGGAGCGGTTACAGGGGACTTTACTGCTAGCCGCGTAACTGACCCTAACCCTGACCTGTCCAAGGCTTCCGAAGCCCCTATGCTATCTGCTACTAACCCTGGAGCTGAATTCTTAAGCCGGGGAGGAATCGGCAGCTGGCAGGTGGATGTTGCTTGGATGGGACGCTGGAGTGCCGCTCTTCCCTTGAACGGCTTCCCCTGGTCGATCGTTTCCTCGCCCCATTCCGGTGTCCCTGGAACCAGTGGAAGGAATGAAAGGGCATTCCTCTTTGACACCTTAGCCTGAATGCTCCATGCAGGGCCCTTGGCCCGCTTCCTTCTCCTTGGTCGCAGATTCTCCGGACCCAGCAGGAGGACCAAAAGAGCACTCCACTCCGACGTCCTCGCCTGGCTCCCTCGCCCACTTCCTCTCCGCTTTGTTGGGGATTTCGATCGTTTCCTCGCCCTGTTCCGGCGTCCCTGGAACCAGTGGAAGGAAGTTGCACCGGACCCAGTGGGAGGACCGAAAGAACACTCCACTCCGTCACCCTCGCCTGAGTGCTCATAGCAGGCTACCTTGCTCACTTCCTCTCCACCTTACCAAGCAATTGCCTTTCTTGGCTCCAGCAAGCCATGTCCTGAGCGATGAGCAGGTGCGTGAGCTTTCTCAGCAGTCTCTCTTCATGCTCTGAAAAAAGCTCTTCTCTCCACAGGTACTCATCGCTGAACACTGCTTGGTGCCTTTCCCAGTTCTTAGGTTGGTGGGAAACTGCTGCTTTGTCCAGTTGTTGGGCATGGTCATCTGTCATGGCAGCTGAGGGAGACACAGCAGCAACACTTAAGCATGCTTCCCTAAAACCCCTAAAGCTTGGTGAGTTACGGGGGTAACTTACTGGGGTGACCACGCACCGTTTCTCTGGAACGGCCAGGCTTTAAACTAAACCCTGGCCAATCCCTGTGCACCAGAACCTAAACTAACCTACAACAGCTGTGTGTGCTCATTAGGTGCCACCAGGCTCTCATTAAGCTGTCACCTGGCACCTAATGAACACACACACTCCGTCTCCTACTGAAACTTAATTAAACATAAAGGCTGCCTCTAACGGCAGCCACCCTGGAACATAAATGAAACTAGAAACTCCTGAAACGTGCACCAAACAAACTTAAATAAACTTAAAGGCTGCCTCTAAAGGTAGCCACCATGAGACGTCACAACAGGTGCACTTTGTAGATGTACTCCAACACAGAGCCATGGTAGTAGCATGTATGTGTGTGTATATGGTGTTTCTATGGGTGTTTGAACCACAGTGGCACTGCTGGTGTTCAGCAACCCTGTAAAAAATTACCGGTAAATTTTACAGTAAAATACTGGCAGCAGGATTGCCAGCCGGTTACTGTAATTTTTACAGCAGCATTGCTGTAATTTTATTTACAGCATGTTCCTGTATTCTTTGATTACAGTTAATAAATGTATTTTTTAAAATTACTGTATTTTTTATAGTAAACTACTGGAATATGTGCTGTATATATGTTATATTTTCCTGATTTAATGACTGTCAGATGAATTTTAAATTTTACATTTAACCACTGCATAAGCCTTAGTTTTAACTGTATAAATTCTAGCGTAATGCATATACCGTAATTCACCTTTTTTTGTTTTTCACACACAAAAAATAATTTGACATTTGTCTCAATCTTAAAAAACAAGTAAATTTTTATTTATTTATTAAAACCTTACATGTAACATGGTCATAATAAAAACAAACACTAACAGATTTTCACTCATTTATGAAGAGACCAACATTAATAGACCAACATGGTCAAATAACGTAAATGTAAATGAGTCCATCAAACGTCTGATGAAAAGGAGAAGAATTCAGCTACAGCCACTTGTGAGGTCTGAGGGAGGCTGCCGTTAAAGGCAGCCTGTAGATTAGGTCCATGTTTTGGTGTGTTCACGGGTCAGGGTGCCTGTGTGTAGTCAGCAGGTG